>JAVKPL010010684.1:20000-27500 GCA_032173675.1 Gastrolobium villosum
GGGGAAGAGAAGAAAGAAAACTCACACTTACTTGGTGTATAGTCACGGCTTTAAAGGTGTGAGGGAAGAAGGATGAAGTTGGTTTAGTGTTCTTGCTCCAAGGGTGCTTGTAAGTTCGGATAGGAGTGGGGGAATGAGGGAGAGATGTTGGCTGAACTTGTGCAAGGTGAGGAAGGCCTCTTGTGCGCACATCTTAAGGAAAGGTGAGGGGAGGTTGCAATGATTAAACATCATGAAAATTCTGGTTGCTTGAAGAAGTGGGGCTGCACACAAGGTTTGAACAAGCAAGGGGTTGCTTCTAAAGTACACTATGCACATGCAAGGAGGTGAGGAGAGGATTCAGATCTGAATGAGTGCTATCAAGTCAGAATTTTAAACACCAACAAGCAAGCTAGGCGCACAAGATGGAGTGGAGAAGGTGTCATCAAGAGCACATGTAAGAGGGTTCACTAAGTCCACAAGCAAGACAGCTTTGTGGCAGCCAAAAATCTGCTTCGGGGTGCTCTTGTGCGCACATGTGATGAGGGAGATGCAGCCCCAAAATCCTTCTTTGGTTGCATGAGGAAGCAAGGACAGATTTGGCTCATGATGGACTGCCAAAAGCATGCAAAAATCTGCACAATTCAGCCTCATGATGGAAGGTGTAAGGTGGTTCTCCAAGTCAACACTCAAAGGCAGATTTTGTGTCATAAAAATCTGCTCCAAGACACCCCCATGTGCGCCTAAAAGAAGAAGAATGCAGCCCAAAATAGTGCTAAGGTGTACATGTGTCTTTCATGCAATGAAGTTGAAATCAAATGTTGCACAAGCAAGGTGATGTGGCGGTCAAGCAAGGGAAAAGTAGGCAGATTTTTCTAAGTCCTATCCATTCTTTTATGCGCAAGAAAAGAGTGGAATGATACACCTAGCCATGTGGTTGTTCCTTGATACACAAGACACCCTAGTTGGACAAGGCTTAGGGGAGATAAGGGTGGACACAACCTTGGGCTGAACTAGCTTGATCCAAAAGCCATCCTTGGGCCATTGACCACACACACAAAGAACCCAATCACACAAGTCCAATAGTGACAAGTCCACACACACTAGCCCACTTCCAAAGTCCAATAAACACTAAAGCCTTCTAACACACACTCACCTTACTCATATGATTTTAATAAATTTCACATGCCCACATAAGCACCCTCCTATGATTTAATTTAAATACTTACCTTAGTCTCATCCAAGGGTAAAGATCAAACAATTCGCAAGCCACCAAAACCAAAAAAATCAAATTCTACATATGCGCCTATATCATTATAATACTTATGTATTTTACTAATTATGCGGGATGTTACACTCTCCCCACCAAATAGGAATTTTGTCCGCAAAATAAACTTACTTAAGAGCTAAACAGTTCCGGATAGCGTTTCCGAATGTCGTCCTCGCGCTCCCAAGTGGCTTCAACTGCCGATCTATTGTTCCACAACACTTTCACCAAAGGAATCTCCTTAGAACGGAGTCGCTTGACGGATCTTTCAAGAATTTGGAACGGTTGCACTTGGTACGTCAGATTTTCCTTTAGTTCTACTTCTTCCGGCTGTAACACGTGAGATGGATCAGAGAGATACTTCCGTAGCTGTGACACATGAAATACATTGCGAATTCCTGACAGATTGGGTGGTAAAGCCAACCGGTATGCAGACTCTCCAATCCGGTCCATAATCAGATACGGTCCTAAGTACCGTGGACTTAACTTCTTAACTCCCATTCTCCTTCCGAGTCCCGATGTAGGTGTGATTCTCAAAGATACATGGTCTCCGACTTCGAAAGATAGAGGCTTATGACGCTTGTCGTAATAACTCTTTTGTCTGGCCTTTGCCCTCTGCATATTTTCTCGAATCTTCTTTACTTGTTCGGATGTTTCTTGAATTAGATCAGGTCCTAATATACTTCGCTCACCTACTTCAGTCCAACAAAAAGGGGAATCTGCATTTTCTCCCATACAAAGCTTCGTACGGTGCCATTTGAATACTGGAATGGTAACTGTTGTTGTAAGCAAATTCAATCAAAGAAAGATAATTATCCCAGCTGCCTCCTAACTCTAGAACACACGCTCGTAACATGTCCTCTAATGCTTGAATGGTGCGTTCCGTCCGTCCATCGGTCTGCGGATGGTAAGCAGTACTCAACCTCAAATGGGTCCCTAATGCTCTTTGAAAAGATTCCCAGAACTTAGATGTAAACTTGGGATTACGATCATTGACAATACTCGTAGGAACTCCGAGCAGCTTCACAATCTCCTGCAGATAAATTCTGACAAGCCTCTCTGTATTATACGTGGTACATCTTCGTGGATCCAGGATGAACTGCATACTTACCCTTGTGAGCCTCCTGCAAAACTTCTTGCTTTAACTCTTCATTCGGCACAACTAACCGGCCTTGGAATCTCCAAATATCATTCTCATCCTTTACAACATCTTGGTTGCCAACCAAATTACGGACTAACTCTTCATCTTTCTGAGCCTCCTTAATTCTACTGATCAATTCATTCTCTACCTTTATATTCCCCAATCTTATGCTACTCCCTCTCTCGTCTACAGATAAGTTCAAATCTCGAAAGGCCTCAAACAAGTTCAATTCTTCCATCATCAAAGTTGCCGTGTGCAAAGTCTTCCTACTCAGGGCGTCAGCTACCACGTTTGCCTTTCCTGGGTGGTATTTAAGTTCAAAATCATAGTCCTTCAGAAATTCCATCCACCGTCGTTGCCGCATATTCAGCTCCTTCTGGTCGAACAAATACTTCAAACTCTTATGATCGCTGAACACGTCAAACTGCGAACCATACAAGTGGTGCCTCCAGATCTTAAGTGCGAACACTATAGCTGCTAACTCCAAATCGTGCGTAGGATAATTTTCTTCGTGAGGCTTAAGTTGTCGAGATGCATAGGCTACCACCATACGATCCTGCATCAACACGCATCCAAGTCCTTTTAGCGACGCATCACGGTATACTTTGAACTTCCGGGTAGGATCCGGAATCGTGAGTACGGGAGCACTCGTTAATCTGCTCTTTAGTTCTATGAAACCTTCTTCACAAGCTTCGGTCCACTCAAAAGGCTTATCCTTTCGAGTGAGACGTGTAAGAGGTTGCACTATCTGAGAGAAATTCTGGATAGACCTTCGATAATATCCAGCAAGACCTAAGAAACTGCTTACTTCGGTGACCGTCTTGGGTCGTTCCCAATTCATGACAGCTTCAACTTGCTGGGGTCTACCGCGATACCTTCTGATGAAATGACATGGCCCAGAAACTGGACCTCTTTAAGCCAAAACTCGCACTTCGACCACTTCGCGTACAACTGCTTCTCCTTCAATATTTGCAAGACGATCCTCAAATGTTCCGCATGCAGCTCTTCATTAGCTGAGTAAATCAGGATGTCGTCGATAAACACAATAACAAACTGATCAAGGAACGGGCGAAAGATGCGGTTTACGTAGTCCATGAATACCGCTGGAGCATTTGTAAATCCGAATGGGATCACCTGATATTCGTAGTGCCCATAACGCGTCCTAAAAGCGGTTTTCGGAATATCCTCCGGTTTGACCCGGGTTTGATAGTATCCCGATCGTAGATCTATCTTAGAAAAGACTCTGGCTCCTCTCAGCTGGTCCATCAAATCGTCGATCCACGGTAGCGGATACTTATTCTTCACCGTAACTTTGTTCAGCTGGCGATAATCTACACACAGACGTAAACTTCCATCCTTCTTCTTAATCAAAATGGCTGGAGCACCCCAGGGAGAGGTACTCGGTCTGATGAACTCCTTTGCCAAAAGCTCTTTTATCTGCTTCTTCAACTCGCGAAGTTCCAAAGGCGCCATACGATACGGGGCAATGGAGATTGGTCCAACTCCAGGAACAAGTTCGATAGAAAATTCTATTTCCCTATGAGGAGGCAATCGAGGTATTTCATCCGGGAATACCTCCTCGAATTCTCTAACTACAGGTACATTCTGAATTTGATTGTCAACCGAGGTCCCAGCCTCGATCGACAAAAGATACCCTGCTGCTCCCTTGCGGAGCTCTTTTCCAATTTGCAATAACGAATGAGAGAGGAAGGTTGAAAATTACCATCTTTCGCATCCAGTGCGAACACCCGTGCTTGCGTAGGCTGCGGATTAGCGTTCCGGGGGCATTCGTAAGCGAAATGTCCTTGCTGGCCACATCTGAAACATGCATTGTTGTTCTTACGACAAACTCCAAAGTGATTCTTTCCACATGTAGCACAAACAGTCGCACCCTGCCGTCCAGTTGACGATTGACCAACAGTATTGCTCCTCTTAAGATTTCCAGGCCGCGCCTGCAACTGCGTACCTCTGCCTCGACCCCTACCAGGTGTCGTCCTGAAGAACCTGCCTGAGTGATAGCAGTTCCGTGTGCTTCATTCTTCTCATTGCTTTAGGAAAATACTTATCCAAAAATACTTGTCTGAACACGGCCCACGTTAGTTCCACGTCCTGAGCTCTCAGCAGAGCCCTCGCACCAGTCCAACATGTTAAAGCTTCTCCCATCAGCTGGTACGACGCGTAATCAGTCTTCTACGCTTCCGGGCATGCCATACGTTCGAAGATATGCTCGATCATCTGCAACCACTTCGCTGCAGCCTCAGGGTTGTCTTCACCCTCAAAGGTAGGTGGTTGGAAGTTGCGGAAATCTTTCAACCTCCAACGGGCAATTTCTTCTGCATTGTCATGCAGTGGGGGTGGGTTCTGATTCTGTTGCCTATGGTCGCGCCATTCTTGGCTCATATTCTGAATAAACATTGCCAGTCCCCCAATGGTAGTGATAAGATCCCCTTCCGCATCGCCAGACCTTCCCCGAGTTGAACCGCGACCACCTGCCATGATTCTGCACTCACAATATCCTGAGATGAGTTGATCAGGCTCACCGCAAGTTATTCATGGCAGCAGTCCCAAGTAGGTACTCGAGTTCAATTCGGACAAGTTAGCTATGCATCCGTGTCTTATCACAGAACGGTCCTAACAATCTAACTACCCTAGTCTCAAACACTTAAACTATAGCACATTTAGACAGTCAATCAGCAGATAAACACAATCAACAATCAATTCAATCAATCACAAGCAAATCCATGGACCAAACTGCTCTGATACCAATTAGTGTAACGCCCTCCCTTGTATGCATCCAAGAGAGTCGTTTGCTAAGCGGAATTAGAGTCGTTAACGTCACATGAGCTAACAAAGAATCTCATTCACAGTATACAAATCCGTAAGGCATTTCAATAGTGCTTATATCTTCTGTTTGGACGATAAAAAATATTTCAAGTGATTTAGAAAGAGCACATTTGGGGCTTCGCGTGCATATAAAATAATAGTAAATCGGAGTTCGTTTGCTCATAAAAACAGCACCCGTAAGGTGCACTGTAAAAACTTCAACATATAAGTCTTTCAAAAATTCCTTTCACAAACGTTTTCCAAAATAGCCGTTGTTCATAAAAGTTCAAGATAAAATAGAGATGATAGAGTCTACAGTCATCCAAGAGTACCAAAATATTAATCATTACAGTCATCCAATCAATCAAAACAACAACAGTGATAATCCATGCATCAGCAAGCAACAGCAAAACATCACTCCTTCAAATGCTTTTACGTCCTCCTGCCATTTTGGAAAAATAGCAGCCCCGAAGGGGTGAGAATAATCCCAGTAGTGTGGCAACAAAACCAGTAATATAACAGTATTAACTAGGCACCAAATCATAACAGTCACTTCAACATATTCTTGTTCCTTTTCCTTTTTCCTTTTCATCATATTCATATATATAGCGCATATAACGCCTTTCCTTTTCATCATATTCATATATTGCGTATATAACGCCTTTCCTTTGCGCTTTTAGCACCGTCGTGCGCGCACTTCACAGTGGAATCAAATATCCCTTGGCACCTGAGCTCCATGTGGATTCCAACTGTGGGCCTATGCGGACTGATGCCAAGTGTCCCATACCCCGGTACCTTGGGGATGCCTATATGATGCTTGCTCAAACACATGGTCCTGTACATAACTATTCTAAAACAAGGCCTATATGATCTTGATACATGCATGTCATGCTATGCTTTCACACACAAAGCGTAAAAATGCGGTATGATGTAAGATGCATGCTTATATACCTTTCCTATAGCCATCACGGCACATATACTTTTCATATGCGTTATGCTGCCACATAACGTCTTTACCTCATAATCATATAGCCATCACGGCACATTTTTGGCAGTTTCCTTTCATCATAATGGAACATAATACTTTTACGGAATATGGAGCATCATGTCACAATTTTATACCAGTAGTCAATAGTCACATTAGGTAATATCGCCTGACACTTACCTTGCGTGCCTTAAACAATACCAAACAGCAGCGAAGTATCTCACTTCTTAAGCGCACCTAAGTCAATTACAACCAATCATTTACAGCGGCGATTTACAGCAGAAACAGTGAGCATACAGCAGCGTTTTACAGTGGAAAACAGTGAGCATACAGCAGTGTTTTACAGCAGAGAAACAGTGAGCATACAGCAGTGTTTTACAGCAGAGAAACAGTGAGCATGCAGCAGTGTTTTACAGCAGAAAACAGTGACGTTTGTTCTTAAAACAGTGAGCAGAAACAGTGACTTTTTCCTTAAAAACAGTGGACAGAAACAGTGACGTTTTACTTAAAAACAGTGGACAGAAACAGTGACGTTTTACAGCAGAAAAACAGTAGCACCTTACAGCAGAAACAGTGACCATTTTAAAACAGAAACAGTGACATTTTGGACCTCAAAACAGTGGCAGAACAATGGCTTTAGACAGTGGCAGAAACAGTGGTATTTGAATGTTAAAACAGTGACATTGTCAATGGCATTTGAACCTCAACACAGTGGCATAAGTAGTGTTATTTGTGCATCAAAACAGTGGCATGAATGGTTGCATTTGAACATGAAACAGTGACATAGGTAGAGGTATTTGCACATCAAAACAGTGGCATAAAGAGAGATTTTTGAACATTAAGACAGTGGCATAAATGGTGATTAAAACAGTGGCATAAATCATGATTTTTGGACATTAAAACAGTGAGCATACATAGTGGGGTTTGAACATCAATACGGTGGTTATTTATGCAGAAACAGTGGCTCCTTAAGTACTAAAACAGTGAGTGTTTTTATGCAGAAACAGTGGCACATAATGGACTAAAACAGTGAGTGTTTTTATGCAGAAACAGTGGCATGGGATGCACTAAAACAGTGAGCATTTTATACAAAACAGTGGCATCAAAATGGTGAGCTTGTCCAACCGAAACAGTGGCATATGCATTCTCAAAACAGTGGCACTTTCATACAAAACAGTGGCATCAAGATGGTGCTCTTGTAAAACTGAAACAGTGGCCTATTCATCCTCAAACAGTGGCACATTCATAGAGAAACAGTGGCATATATATCCTCAAAACAGTGGCATATTCATTCCAAAACAGTGG
>JAVKPL010010684.1:35000-37500 GCA_032173675.1 Gastrolobium villosum
GTTCTAATTATTATCCCGAAATAATGAATTGAGTTCGTATAGGCATTTTAGATGCTGCTATTGAAATAGCTTTTCTAGCTATATTTTCTGCGACTCCGCCCATTTCATAAAGTATTTTGCCGGGTTTAACGACAGCTACCCAATATTCGGGGGATCCCTTTCCCGAACCCATACGGGTTTCGGTAGGTCTTACTGTAACAGGTTTGTCTGGAAATACGCGTACCCATATTTGTCCACCACGGCGAACATTTCGTGACATTGCTCGTCGTCCCGCTTCTATTTGTCTCGATGTGATCCAAGCAGGCTCAAGTGATTGAAGAGCATATCTTCCGAAGCAAATAAGATTACCTCTATAGGATATTCCTTTCATTCTCCCTCTATGTTGTTTACGGAATCTGGTTCTTTGGGGGTTATAGTTGATGGTTGTTTCTCAATACCATCTCTATTCCAAAACCGTACATGAGATTTTCATCTCATACGGCTCCTCGCAAATATAAAGAAGCGATTCAAAATAAAATAAATAAAATATATATTAAATATATATGCTTTAACCGGTAAAATCCTATACAACAAGATACATATCTTTAATTAATAATATAATTTAAGAATATAATAGAATCGCAGGATTTGTTGATATTTCATAAAATCTATTGGTCTATTGGAAGTTTTTATATCTTGTTTTGATATAAAATTACTTATGTATTCTTATAGACAATTTTTGTTATCCGTATGGAACTGAATAATGTTGTTATGTTATAACCTTATAACGAATCTTTTTTTTATTATCACATCGGATTGGCAAAAATTTTAAAATTCAATAAAATCTAAATTTTTGCGGGCGAATCTTTACTCTTTCATTATCAATTTAAGATGTAATGTAGGGTTAGCCCACAACCCTTCAAACAAAGGATTATTTCTTGGTTTGTTCCGCTATCCCATCTAATGAATCATTAAGATTTGTTTAAAAAAAAATCCTAGGCATTCATAGTTTCCGTCGTTCCCACAGCTTCTCAATTAATGGTTAGGTCTTAATTCTAGAATGGAGCCTCTATTGAAATTTAAATTAAAAAGCTTTTATTTCAATAATATTTTTCAATAATATTTTAATTTTTCTTGAATCAAACTTCTCAGTTTTTATATTGACCCGGGACTCTTGATTTATTTGTTCTAGGGAAAAATTCATCTATATATGGATGAATTCATATTTAATTTATATTGATGCTTTATTACACTACCTTTTTTGCGCAGACCTTTACATATTCGTATTTTATATCATTGATATTTCTCTCTTTCTTTCACCTCATCACCTTATTTATCCATATATTTTTACTGCTTTACAACCCAAAATCAGATTTTTTTTTCTTTTTTATGAAAAATTTTAGTTACTATAATTATATCCACTAATATATCAAATCTTTATTTATATTTTATATTTTGAATAGTTCTTGAGATCCGGATAAAGAAAAGCGATGAGTTGGTTATTAGTTTTTTATTCATTAAATTCATATTATCGATTGGTTTTTTTGAATTTAAACCAATCTAAAAAAAACCAACGAGTCGCACACTAAGCATAGCAATTCTATCAATATCCAATGATTAATTGAATTTTTTTATTCAATCTTATAAAATTTCTCATTTTTTGTTTTATTAAAAAACACGGAACAGTAAAGATAAGGAAAAGTTAATTACTCTTTGTTTAAAAATATCCAAACTTTGATTCCTAATGCCCCATAAATAGTCCGAACTGTATAGGAACAATAATCAATTTTAGCTCGAATGGTTTGTAGAGGAACCTGACCTTCTCTGATCCATTCGACACGTGCAATTTCTTTTCCGTCGATACGTCCCGCTATTTGTACTTGCACTCCTTTTGTACCTGCCTGTTCAGTTAATTCAATAGCTTTTTTCATTGCTTTACGAAACGAAACTCTATTCTTTAATTGTCCGGCTATAAATTCTGCAATAATATTAGGGTGTCTATAAGCGTTTGCAATTTTTGTAATAACAATGTTGATTTTCCGGTTCACACAATTTACTTTTTCTTGTACATTCATTTGTAATTCTTCGATTCTTTGAGGCTTACCCTCGACTAATAACTTTGGAAATCCCATATAGATTGTGACTTGAATCAGATCGATTCTTTTTTGAATCTTTATCTGTCCAATTCCCTCGACGCCGGAAGAAATTCTTGTATTTTTTTCTATAAAATTAGTGATACAATCTCGTATTTTTTTATCTTCTTGTAGATTCTCCGAATAATTTATTGGGTGGGCAAACCAAATAGAATCATGATTTTGAGTTGTACCAAGTCTAAAACCAAGCGGATTTACTTTTTGTCCCATAATTCCTCACTACTATACATAAAATGATATGTCTTATTTGTATACTCTCTTTTTTTATTCATACGGTTTTTTTTATTAAGTAATTTGGTATATTATAAAGTAATAAGGATAATAAGGCGTGCCTTTCTTATTTATGTATAAATAGATCTTTATGATTC
>JAVKPL010010684.1:42500-46234 GCA_032173675.1 Gastrolobium villosum
GATCTCTTTTACTATGCATAGATTCCCGAGTCCCTGTAAATGTCATCCCGATTTCTCCGGTTTACAGATAACCTAATCTCTCACAGAGATTTGACGAATTCCTTCAGCTTATTACCCTAGCCCTGTGCCCTTTAAGGACACGCCCAACAGTATACCTATGAGTCTCCATGTTTCAGGCAGACGAGGTATACAATCAAAACATGCCTTCAAGAACACAGTCTAGGTAATAACTTTTGGTCTAAGGAAAGACACACCCAAACATAAAGAGATTACTCTAATGACACTATCTGTGAGATTTCCTCATAGAGTCTCTTTTTGGGTCTGTTCAGTGCGAGCTATACTCTTATAGGTCCACCCACGACTTTAGCTAAGATATCTCCATATCTGTAGCTCATGAGGTCTTTACCTTGTATCCATATACAAGTAGATAAGTCGTACTAGTCTTTACTCGAGATCACTGATCCCCAAACTCAGTGTCTCTAGACTAGGAACATATAATTAGGAATAGACATGCAATATCCTTGAATCCTCATGATCGTGATCTCATCACAGATACTCAAGAGATACCTGTTCTATTCCAAGGGGTTTATCCAGTTCATTCATATAATATTAACAGTAATATCGAGACACAATATGAAACTGAATAAATAGTGCTTACATTTATTTGCGACAAATAAAGTTCTACATCTAGTGTCCTTTATTTAATCAAAAGATTGTCTCTAGGACACCCATATGCTAACAAGCTCCCACTTGGCCTAGAGCCAATCAGACCTAAGTCGTATGCCCAAAGCCTCATAATGACTATCATGTTTTCTCTGAGAAACAGCCTTTGTCAGAGAATCGGCCAGGTTATCGTCTGTGGGAACATAATCCATTTTTACATCATTCCTATCAATGATTTCTCTAATCAAATGATATCTGCGGAGCACGTGTTTAGATCTTTGATGAGACCTAGGTTCCTTTGACTGCGCGATGGCTCCAGTGTTGTCGCAAAGCAACTGTATGGGCTCATCCACGCTTGGAACCACCCTTAGTTCATTTATGAATTTCTTGATCCACACTGCCTCCTTAGCTGCTTCTGAAGCAGCTATGTATTCAGCCTCTGTCGTTGAGTCTGCTGTTGTCTCCTGCTTGGAACTTTTCCAAGACACTGCCCCACCATTTAAGGTGAATACGAATCTTGACTGTGACTTGCAGTCATCTTTGTCACTCTGAAAGCTGGCATCAGTGAATCCTTTCACTGTTAACTCATTAACCCCACCATAGACCAGAAACGCATCCTTAGTTCTTCTTAAGTATTTAAGGATGGTTTTGACTGCCGTCCAGTGACCCTCTCCAGGGTCTGACTGGTATCTGCTCGTAATGCTTAAAGCATATGAGACATCTGGTCTCGTACATATCATGGCATACATGATGGATCCAATAGCCGAAGCGTATGGAATTCCACTCATGCGATCCTTCTCAGGCTGTGACTTAGGACACATAGCCCTTGATAGGTGTACCCCATGACTGACAGGAAGAAAACCCCTTTTCGACCCTTCCATGCTAAACCTCTTTAGCATCTTGTCAACGTACGTGGATTGAGATAAACCCAGCAGCCTCTTGGATCTATCTCTATAGATCTTTATACCGAGTATAAAGGCTGCCTCTCCCAAATCCTTCATGGTAAAGTTTTCTGAAAGCCACTCTTTCGTTATTTTTAATGTGGGGATGTCATTTCCTATTAGCAATATGTCATCTACATAAAGCACTAGGAAGACGACATTACTCCCACTTACCTTTCTGTAAACACAAGGTTCATCCTCGTTCTTGATAAAACCGTTACTCTTAACGACTTCATCAAAACGTATATTCCAACTCCTTGATGCTTGCTTTAGCCCATATATTGACCTTTGTAGTTTGCATACCATATGCACCTGATCTTTGTTTTCAAAGCCTTCAGGTTGTGTCATGTACACTTCCTCCTTCAAGAACCCATTCAAGAAGGCGGTCTTGACATCCATTTGCCAAATTTCATAGTCGTGGTATGCTGCTATTGCAAGCATGATCCTAATAGATTTGATCATGGCAACTGGTGAAAAAGTTTCATCATAGTCAACTCCTTGTCTTTGACGATACCCTTTCGCCACCAACCTAGCTTTGTAGGTCTGAACGTTGCCATCTGCATCAGTCTTTCTTTTAAAGACCCATTTATTACCAATAGGAACTATTCCTTGTGGTTTAGGAACCAAGGTCCATACCTTGTTCTGATACATCGAATCCATTTCAGATTCCATGGCTTCAAGCCATTTTGAGGAGTCAACATCTTTGACCGCCTCCTCGTAGTTACTTGGTTCATCATCCTCAACAGTTTGCTGATTCTCAATCACAAACCCGTACCTTTCAGGTGGATGGATGACCCTCGTAGGTCTACGGAGTTGTGTGTTTACTTCTCCATTGGAGAACGTCGCCTGCGGAGCAGACTCGGGTTCCTCAATCTGTTCTTGTGGATCTTGCACTTCTTCAAGATCAATCTTACTCCCACTGCCTCCTTGAGAGATCAAATCCTTCTCAAGGAACTCAGCATTCTTTGAAACAAACACTTTGTGTTCTTCCATGGAGTAGAAGTAGTATCCCTTAGTACCTTTAGGATACCCCACAAATAGACATTTAGTACTCTTAGCACTAAGCTTGTCTGATGTCAACGCTTTGACATAAGCTGGCGATCCCCATACCCTGAGGTAACTCAGGTTGGGTCTCTCTACCACTCCATATCTCATATGGTGTGGTCTGAACAGATTTAGACGGTACCCTATTTAGAAGGTATGCCGCTGTGTCTAAGGCATATCCCCAAAACGATTTTGGAAGTTGAGTCTCACTCATCATAGACCTAACCATGTCTAACAAGGTCCTGTTTCTCCTTTCGGAGACACCGTTTTGGTGTGGTGTGTAAGGAGCGGTAAATTGTGAGAGAATTCCATTTTCTCTCAGATAACCCTGAAACTCGTGGCTCAAATATTCACCACCACGATCTGATCGTAATGTCTTAATCATCTTGCCACGCTGTTTCTCCACCTCATTCCTAAACTCTTTGAACTTTTCAAAAGCTTCAGATTTATATCTCATTAGGTATATATACCCAAATCTTGATTTGTCATCTGTAAAGGTAATGAAATAAGAATATCCACCTCTAGCCTCAATAGACATTGGGCCACATACATCAGTATGAATGAGTTCTAATAACTCACTAGCCCTATGACTCTCAAGCCCTTTGGGCTTTTGTTGAATCATTTTCCCAGCTAGACAAGATTCACACTGTCCATAGGATTCCAAATCCATGGAGTCCAGGTATCCATCTCTATGCATCCTAGACAATCTTGTTTCATTTATGTGCCCTAGTCTACAGTGCCAAAGATAAGATTGATTATCCGTCCTAGGTCGTTTCACATCTATATTGAGCACTTCATTTCCCATTTCCAACACATACAATCCATTTATTAAAGAAGCAGTACCGTAAACCATATCATTCAAAATGATAGAAAAAGTACCATTCCTAATACTGAAAGTATATCCATCTTGTTCTAAACAAGAAATTGAAATAATGTTTCTAGAAATTTGCGGAACATTTCAGGTAGTCTTGGACAATTCCTCTTCCAGTGGCCTTTCTTGCCACAATGGAAGCACTCAGCATCACCCTTGTCCTTAGGTGCCTTCTTACCCTTCTTCTTGCCCTTCTTCTTCTTGGGTTTTCCTCA
>JAVKPL010010685.1:0-45108 GCA_032173675.1 Gastrolobium villosum
TATTGAGACTGATTGGGAAATGCACAAAAACACAAACCGAGGGTGTCATATAATGGGACATATGTTACTGCATAGCTATTACAAGCCTGCAAAGAGAAAATTTGAATCAAGTCACTCAAGTCCCAAAGAAATAATTAATAATGCTAATAATCATACAATATAATATATGTTGTATTATATCACTCTTACAGGCACAGCTCCAACACATCTAGTTCTTGGAAGTTTGGGATTTAAATAGAACCTCCAAGCGAATATAGACAGACATAAACATAGAAAAAGAAAAAGAAAATAAAAAAATGGCCATGCCTTAAGATGTAATCATCGTATTATATATAGTGAGCAGTTGTAGTTATCTTTACATGATAAGTTAGTAGTATGTTAATATATGTTGCAGTGATGTAAATTTATTAAGGGCATTCATATCTAGACATAATTCTCACTTCAGGCTGTTTTATTTTTTAAACTACATATCAAAAATAAAAACTCATATCAAATGGCTGGATATATGCAAGTACTTAAATAAGATCTGTTATAAATTATAATTATATGATCTGAGGCTAAAAGCTTGTAATTATAAACTATAATTACAAGCATGTTAAAATACTGAAAAAAAAATACTAATCCTAATGAGACTTATAATGCTATCTTTCTTCCTACAATGAATACACAATCAAGTTTGAGCCCAAATGTAACACAAACCTGAATGGTAAGACACCGCATTCTATCAAATTGAGGTTATAGGGAACCTATAAGCGATCAAGGTGTTTGAATCATGCAGCCTGTCATCATACCAAATAAAAAAAAAAATCATTCAAATTGCAAAGGGAGGGAATTCTCACTGAAAGTGTACAAAATGCTCTTGGAATTTGATTTGTAAATTGAGAATCTTTGTAGTTATTAACAAGGACTGCATTTTTAATGTTCATCTGATTATATGGTCGATGAATCATCAACTCATTTATTAGAAGAAAAAAAAAAGGTCAAAGAAACCCCTAGAAATTCATTACTCCATAGCATTGTCATGTGGCCTAGTTTTAAACTTTGAGACTGCCATTTATACCTAATGTTGATTAATTTACCTCTTTTTCTTTTGGTATATAATTAAAAGTTCAGTAGATCACCCAAGTAAAAAAAAATAGTAAATAAGAGATTATCTTATTTTAAAATAACCATCATAATAAATATTAAATTCAAAATCTTTATATCAACCGAGCAATTCATGGTAACATTGCTCAAACCACTAAAAACTAGTAAGCTTTTAACAGTGAATTATCATCTACAGTTCCTATGGCAACAGGTATAAATCTCACCCATCTTGGAGTATTAGCACGAAAATGACACAAAAAGGTCTCCACTAACTAATAAATCATTTCATAATAATTATTGTTACCAAAGCTATTAGAATTTAGAATGGAGTATAGGACGGACCTTTTAGAACTGATTATAACAGGCAAGTAACCTTTAGAAAGTACTACAAACGCCTACCTTTTATATCTATGTATCTGTCATTTCCTCATGTCCCATAATATTTAAAACATCTGGGACGTCATAAGCTAATTTGAAAAAATGGTTGCATAATAATATAAGCATCTAAAATTTAGCTTACCTGCTTCAGAAATTGATGCAACTTCAGAGGTGAAAAACAACAATTGAGCACAATTTTTTTTTTTTGGTGAAATTGAGCACATTTTAGTTAAATGCAAATTTTAGTAAATATTTATTAGAACTGATTCTGACCGATGCCATCTGTAAAAGCTTTTAAATTATAAGGAACAAACCTCACTCACCACCACAATGTGACAATTTCTTATACATTGATAGTTAAAACAATTTTACAGTGCCACAGGGTCAAATTTAAAACTCAACTCTTTGTAGTGGTGTCAAATGATATTCTAAGGATTTAATTTTATCTCACTATCAATGAACCATTTGGTGCATCTTGCTCAAAAAATTGTTAGAAGCTTTTATTGCAAGTGAAGAACCTTAGTTGTTCCGATTGGTGCTTTCTAGTTTACTGATTGTGCAAAGAAACAATAGCTCAAATTTAAACTATTGTAAATTATATTTCAGTAAAAAACAAAAAACAAATATTGTGTAAACAAATTAGATGCACAAAAAAGGATAGATTAACATTGATACAAGAACATAGAAAAGGTAAAATTAGGAAGCAAAACATACCCGTTTAACATCACCATTCCATATGCAATGAGCAGCCAAAAATCCAATTACAGAAGGTACAATATATAGAAGGGCAGGCTGAAACAAGGATAAAAAGAAAAGGGAAAATATGTTAATGGAAAAGATTGATCAGCAAATATCCATGACATTTTCACGTGCTCAACCAACCATTTATTAGACAATACAGTAACAATCCCCTTCCATCAAAAACATATCAAGAGGAAAGAAAAGACATAGAGAGAACAAAATGAAACTACAGATCATGTAAGTATGAGTAGGTACATTTTGGTTAGATTGAGCCGAATCTCTTCTTTTCCACTAGTGGTGCTTCCTTTCCCTTCTTCCCTTTTCTGCTTTCCAGATTATTCACACAACCAATCATGCATTAGAAGATGAAGCACAGAGCAACTTCACGAAGAAAACAAAAATGGAATCAACAACCTACTTATCCTTCTCTATTGGGCTAAATTTGGATTGGACAAACGTGCAATTGATACAACCTGTCTGCAATTAAAAGCACAAAATTTATAGGGAGTGATGGAGAATACAAGTCTTAAAGGAACTATTCATGTTTCTTTGTTCAGCCTGGTCAGTTACACACAGTGTGAGTACCAACCTTAATTTCTTTGGAAGTTCCATTTTATGCTTAGAATCAATGGCGGAAAACCTTATAGGGTCCTCAAATTATAAATATAATTGTAACTACTTGGACAGGTTCATTTAAGTCAGTCAAACCCCATTCGGTTGCCCCTGCAAGAATAGGGCTATGACAAATTGACAACCATATTCCGTCTGATATTGCTGGGTTGAGGGCCAATATATCCCTAGTAAACCCCATCCTCCAACAACCAGCTAAAGATGAAATAATAATCTTTAAGCCTATACTAATATACCGATCAGATGTTATCAAAAAAAATATATATATATACCGATCAGAACATAAAAAATGGCCTTACTTTATCAGCCTTTAGGACTCGCACTATGTGAATTGGGGTTTAAAAAAATGGGAGGAACTGGGAAGTATCGGTAGGGGGATCCTGGAGGGAATTGTATTTTGAAAGAACCAAGCAAGTGGTCAGTTGTAAAGGGGAAAGGAAACCCTTGGAGAAGATATCTTTCTCCTTATTTTGTTCATTTTCAGTCAAGCAATAAAATCATTCCATTCTTTTCTCTATTTCCACCACCTAACAATTTTGGTCCAACCTGCCACATCTATAATGGAATATAGACTATATTTAGAAGTTGATCAAAATTAAAATAAGGATGTAAATTACTCAATCTGTTCAGACTGTTAAACTGAAATATAATAACAATAACTACTACTAAGAATCAAATTATCTCAAATTGGACACACCTGTATCTTAGAATTGCTTGATCATTCATAGCGTAATCCATGACAAGTTAAAATATAAAAGGCATATTGAATATCATCATCTTCACGCTTAAAACATGGCAATCTCCCTACTTCAACACTTTCAGATAGAAGGGTCGAGTCCTGAGGACTTAGATCTGCAATTTTGCCCCTATATCAGCAACAAGCAATGATGCCTTGTAAATGAAAGCCAATCATAGAACAAAATATATTTGATTGAGCTAACCATGTACAATTTCTTTTTTTTCGAAGATATTAATATAAATCAAACTTAGGCCTTTTTTTCCAAATAAACATTTGGGAGAGTTAATTCTTAGCATAATATAAGCGCCTCTGCGACCAAGCTATCAAGAGTACATTCCTTGCTGCTCCTACTCTTCAAACTAAATTTGGTTGGGCCTGTGGTTTGTCCAGCCTTTGACATAAAAGGCAATGTTAAAGACGTTGATAAAAAGAGTTCTTGTGTCTTCTTCTAAGAACTTAAACTTTGGATAGTATTGATTCTTGGCAGTTCGGAGTTCAAACAAACACCATATTAGACATCTTTGACATGGGATGAAATTTCAGTATGAGGTATTGATTTGCAAGAAAGAAAGACCATCACAAACTTAAAGCAAGAATTAGAAAATGAACTAGCCAAAATGTTTCATAATTGCCAGGAATATAATAAAATAATTATGAAAAAGGAACTGCACAAATCTAGTGAGCAAGAAAGAAAGCCCATCACAAACTTAAAGCAAGAATTGGAAAATGAACTAGCCAAAATGTTTCATAATTGCCAGGAATATATTAAAATAATTACGAAAAAGGAATTGCACAAATCTATTGAGCAAAGAGGTTTCCAATAATTTCATATCTCATTCACCCACATTGGAATAAGCACAAATACAAACTATCAACAGATAAAAGTAAAATGGTCAGCCCAGTAAGTCTTGATGTTCTAATTATTAGTATCATGCATTTAACTGCAAAATTAAAATTATGGTCATCTTAGGTTAGATGGAATGATTTTGAACGAATAGGAGTGGGAATGGAAAGGAATATTCATTCTAATGTTTTGTTCGGCATGAATTCCAATGAAAAGGTGACTTCATTCCACTTTTATGTTTGGTATTATTGTAAATATTAGGTTTATTTATTTGTTATAAATATTAGAAATTAGTTTTTTATAAATTTATTTGTAATTATTTAGAATCCTCTAGAAGGATCTAGATTTCTCTAGGTTTTGTTTTTATTCTTGTTGGGCTTGGCCCATTAGGTTTTTCTGTACTCTATATATAGAGTACTCTTGTACAGTTTTATTTACAATTCAATATATGATTTCAAATACCTTTTTCAAGTTGGTATAAAAGCTCTCGATCTTGAGGGCTCTTCTTCTGCAACTACCGCCTTTAGAGCGGAATCCTATTTGTTAGCCTCTCGCCGCCACCGGAAAATTTTTCCGGGGACCTTTTGGACCACTGTTTGACTCCATTTTTCCAGATCTATCAATCTACGGACGTTTCAAGCAGTGGGTTTTTGATCTCGTCATAAAAATCGGATCTTTTTGGCCACACGAGCCACCTTTGATCAGATCTAATTTTTTGGTTGTTGTTTGGGACGTTCAGAGACCTCTATTTGTCATAAAAAGTTTTCTGATCTTCTCATCATCCTCTTTCTGGATCCGTGCTCACCTCTTTGATCGGAGGTCATTTGATATTCTGTTTGGTTGGTTTTATCGCTGGTTGTTAACTTTTTTTATAGAAGAATGGCCGAGCATGATAGTTCTTTGATCTTATCTGGTAAGAGCACACGTTCTACATCTCTTCTTGCTTCTTGCACTGATTTTAAAACCTCGTGGATTTTGGATTCTGGTGCAACAGATCATATGGCTTGTTATACTGAGTTGTTTTGTTCTTATCATCCTATTGTTGGTAGTCATACTATATCCGTAGCTGATGGATCCCGTAAATCAATTATTAGTTCTGGTAACATTCAAATTCAACCTTCCTTGTTTCTTAAAAATGTTCTTTATGTTCCTCAGCTTTCTACCAATCTTATCTCCACTCAAAAACTTACAACTGATTTGAATTGTTCTCACATTTTTTCCTTCTCATTGTGTTATTCAGGATCTTACCACGAAGAAGACAATTGGAGTTGCTAATGAACAGGATGGGTTGTATCATCTCCTTCCAGACCATGCTGGCAAAAATCAGTTATTAATGACACGTCATCCTTCTACTACAGAATCTATGATTTGGCTCCATCACAAGCGTCTGGGTCATCCACCATTTAGTCTTTTGAAGTCTATGTTCCCTTCTCTGTTTCTCAATAAGTCGGTTGAGACCTTTCATTGTGATGTTTGTGAATTTGCAAAACACCATCGAGTGTCATTTCCTTCTAGCACTATTAAAAGCAGGGAACCTTTTTCTCTTATCCATTCAGATGTTTGGGGCCCTTCTAAAGTGCACAGTGTTTCAGGTGCAAGGTGGTTTGTTTCTTTTATTGACGATTGTACTCGGGTAACATGGATATACTTGATGAAAGACAAGTCTGAAGTACTAGAAATATTTATTCGGTTTCATCACATGATTGAGACTCAGTTTGGTAAGGGTAACATGGATATACTTGTTTCTTTTATTGACGATTGTACTCGGGTAACATGGATATACTTGATGAAAGACAAGTCTGAAGTACCAGAAATATTTATTCGGTTTCATCACATGATTGAGACTCAGTTTGGTAAGGGTATTAAAAGACTCAGATATGATAATGGTACTGAGTACGTTAATCAACGCCTGTCACAATTCATTTCAGACAGAGGTATGATTCATGAGCTCACATGTGTTGATACGCCTCAAAAAAACGGGGTTGCTGAAAAGAAAAATCGTCACCTCCTTGAAGTTGCTAGAGCACTACTTTTCCAGACATCTGTTCCTAGTTCTTATTGGGGAGAAGCAGTGTTAGCTGCAACTTTTTTGATCAACCGTTTACCTTCACAGGTCCTTAACAATATCCGTCCTATTCATTCCATGACTTCCTTCTTTCCTTCTGTTCCCATATTGCAGAGCCTTCCACCAAGAGTGTTTGGATGTGTTGCCTTTGTCCATGTTCATAAACAACATCGGAGTAAGTTGGATCCTAGGGCTCTGAAGTGTGTCTTCCTTGGTTATACCCCTTATGAAAAAGGGTACAAGTGTTATCATCCACCAAGTCGAAAAAATTTTGTTTCTATGGATGTCACATTTCAAGAATCTGAATCTTATTTCCAGGGGGAGAACCGTTCTTCAGAAGACTCGTCCCCTTCCTTTTTTGAGCCTGGATCAGTCTTCTCTCTACCTAGTGTATCTGCTCCTGGTGTGACAGAACCTTCAAATACACCTGAGATACGGAGAATTTTGACACCTGAATTGGTATATCAGAGGAGGAAACAACCCATACTGTCTCACCAGCAACCTCAATCGTCTGAACCACTGGTAAGTCCTGAATTTCCTGTTTCTTCCGAGTCTCCTGTTTCTCTTGAATCTCATATTTCTGATCATGATGTTAATACTTCTGATGAGTTACCAATTAATGTTGATTCTGATAATTTGCTCATTGCTCTTAGAAAAGGAAAAAGATCTTGTCATAAGAAAACTTGTCCCTCCTGTCCCTCTTGTACTCAATATCCTATCTCCCACTTTGTTTCCTCTGCTAATCTTTCAGTGCACCACAAAAGTTTTGTTTCAGCACTAGATTCTATTGCCATCCCAAAATCAGTACATGAAGCCTTGCAAGATGGGAATTGGGCTCAAGCCATGCAAGAGGAGATGAACGCGTTGGAGAAAAATAAAACATGAGAGGTTATTGATAGACCCAACGGAAAAAAAGCAGTAGGGTGCAGATGGGTTTATGCCCTGAAATATAATTCTGATGGAACTCTTGAAAGATACAAGGCTCGATTAGTGGCCAAAGGTTACACTCAAACCTATGGCATTGATTACGAAGAAACCTTTGCTCCAGTTGCAAAGATGAATACGGTGAGTCTTATTATCCCTTGCTGCCCATTTCAATTGGGATATGAATCAATTTGATGTGAAAAATGCTTTCCTCAATGGTGAGTTAGAAGAAGAAGTCTACATGGAAATCCCACCTGATTTTGATTCTATAAAGGGAGAAAATAAAGTTTGTAGATTAAAAAAGGCCTTGTATGAATTGAAGCAAGCAGTCACCTCGTGCCTGGTTTGGAAGGTTTACTAAGGTTATGATGATCTTAGGATACAGACAAAGTCAAGGGGATCACACCCTTTTCTTCAAACACTCCCATAATGGGAAGCTTACTGTGCTCCTTGTATATGTTGATGATATTATTATCACAGGTGATGATTCTGTGGAGAAACGGATTTTGCAAACACGGCTTGCCTCTGAGTCTGAAATCAAAGATCTTGGGAAACTGAGATATTTCCTAGGGATAGAAGTAGCTCATTCAAAAGGAATTTTCATCGGCCAGAGGAAATATATTCTTGATCTTCTCAAAGAAGCAGGAAAGCTTGGGTGTAAACCCTCTAATACTCCTATTGAGCAGAATCACAAGATAGGCTATGAAGATGAGTCCTCCAGTTGATAAAGGACAATATCAACGGCTAGTTGGGAAATTGATCTATCTGGCTCATACTAAACCGGACCTAGCTTATGCCGTTAGTGTTGTTAGTCAGTTTATGCACGATCCAAAGGAGAAACACATGCAGGCAGTAGAGAGAATTCTTCAGTATCTTAAAGCTACTCTTGGTAAAGGATTGTTGTTCTGACGGGATGGCAATCTATCTTTAGAAGTCTACACTGATGCTGATTATGCTGGATCTGTGACTGACCGTCATTCTACTACTGGTTATTGCATGTTTCTTTGCGGTAACTTAGTGACATGGAGAAGTAAAAAACAAGATGTGGTTGCCAGATCAAGTGCAGAAGCTGAATTTCGAGCTATGGCCCAAGGCATTTGTGAGTTACTGTGGCTCAAAATTATACTTGATGATCTCAAAATAAAATGTGAGGGACCTATGAAACTGCTATGTGATAATAAGTCCGCTATTTGTATAGCTCACAATCCAGTTCAACATGATCGGACTAAACATATTGAGGTCGACCGTCATTTTATCAAAGAGAAACTTGATAGTGGGCTAATTACCACTCTATACATTCCCACTGGGCGCCAATTAACTGATCTATTGACAAAGGGACTTCCTTCAGAAAGATTTCAAGAACGTACTAGCAAGCTAGGAATGATAAATATCTATTCCTCAGCTTGAGGGAGGGTATTGTAAATATTAGGTTTATTTATTTGTTGTAAATATTAGAAATTAGTTTTTTATAAATTTATTTGTAATTATTTAGAATCCTCTAGAAGGATCTAGATTTCTCTAGGTTTTGTTTTTATTCTTTTTGAGCTTGGCCCATTAGGTTTTTCTGTACTCTATATATAGAGTACTCTTGTACAGTTTTATTTACAATTCAATATATGATTTCAAATACCTTTTTCAAGTGGTATATTGATTAAAATTAAATAAAAATTTCTGATTTTTTCAGTTAAATTGGCTTGGGTTGGCCTGATTTGAGCTAAACAAATTTTTGGGTTGATCCTGCCCAAATCGGCCTGTGCTATTTTTTTGGGCCTAAAACACAATTTAGCCCAAAAATATTTTAGAGCTGAAGAAGTGAGCCAGATAGATTGGGCCTTTTTTACACCTATCTTTTGGTAAAATGGAATGGGCATTCCATCACAAAAGTGATGGAATACAGATTCCTACATTTGCAGGAGTACTTATTCCCTTGGGATTGTTTATTTATAAGAAAGTCTACGGGAGACAGAGATACTCCAAGATACTTTTACGATCATTCTAAGATACTTTAAGATATCCTAAGATACAACAATAATATTATGAAATATTTTCTAAATATTCTAACACTCTCTACCAAAGCTAAAGCTTACTCAACTAAAAATATAATCCAATAGCAAGAGACATGGGTAGACTGCATCTAAGCCTGGAGACGGAGACTGAGGGAAATTGTAAATTGTATATTATTCTAAGTGTATTTACAAAACAAGGCTACACATATTTATTGTCCTAGAACTGTATAGTATTAATCACAAAAAAATAGGGAAATGAGGAAAATACAATCAATTAAAATAATACTAATTGTGGTAACTATGCGAACAATATATAATTACACTAAATATGGTAATTATGCTAACAATTTCCATTCCATTGACCTAACCAAATTTGACCCATTCCCATTCTCCCTCTATTCCATTCGCTCCAACCAAACATGCACTAAGTAATTCATTAGTAAACAAATATGAAAAAAAATGTCAATTCACAAAGAGTTATACAGACAAACAGTTGCAGTGCTGCATGTTTAGCAAAACTTTCATGTCACTTATATCGAGTACAATAACAAACAGAATGAAGAACAGAAAATTGCCTTATTCTGCATCTGGTCATTGAATTTTCTTACATGCATTCTAGCACTAGCATTACAAGGGTTTTATGCAAAACACACAAGCAAAGATGACACAACTTGACATGTCAATATATATTCAAAGAATAGAGACGTGTGAAAGAAGAATATAAAACAAAGAACATAGATTTGAATACATTACTATTAAAATGACGTAGTTATGAAAAAAAAAATGAAAACTAAGACATGTAGGAAAAGAAGAAGAAATAGGGGAAGAGATAAGGAACAAAACTAAATGCATAACCTGTACACAACAAATATAAGAATATACATGCTCCATGGAGAACGACAAAGCGAGGAAGCCAATCATCTACATCAGCATCATCTATAGGTGGAGGTTCTCCTGGTAGTGCTGCCCATCTCTATAGAGAAAGATAAAAAGCAAATTAGTTCTCCACTTGTTACAAAAAATAAAATAATGAAGCACAAACTAATGAAACATAAACTAATGTAGGAATGGACAGTCAGTACAGTTCCAATGTATAAATAGCCAGATAGACGAGCTGACCGCAAAACTTCATCAATATGTTCCAACCTGTGGGACAAAATTATTTAAGGAAAACACGTGTCTATTGAGGCATATAAGAATTCCCAGCAGAAAGGGGAGGGTTGGATAGATATTAAACAGTAAATTTCCCTGGTTTCTCGATGTAGCAATTTCAACTCCAAAGAAGACTAAAGAGTAGCTGCCTCTAACACACCAAGAAGAATAACTAGTGAGGAATGAGAAGGAGAACAATGAAAGAAAAAAGGAAATTGAACCTCATTTTACTCTTACTACTCAATACATGTCTAAACTCCAAATCTAATGCTAGCATATATACTCCTAACTTTGCTTCTTTTATCAATGACTTTGGTAAAATAAGAAATAAACAAGCACAAGAAGGTAACCTTAAGGAAACTGCTAATTAATGAACAAAAATACATTATGACAGCAAAGTCAAAAATAGTCCAAGGTTGCGGATCACTCACTGAGCTTTCAAGTGAGATTCTCTCTCTTCTATATCAGCAAGCTCTGATCGAAGGGACTCTATTTCTGCAGCCGTTAGCTCAACCTACAGAATATAAATTTGTGTTGGTAGGCTATAAGAGAATATTCACCAATGACACAAGATGCACAGAACAAATGCTGCTCAAATCAAACCTTTTCCTGACCTCCAGTATTTGAACCCCATGGCAGCCCCCGTAGAGTAAACAAATTCATCATGAAAGCTGTCCTTAATTTTCTTCGAGTCCCCAGATGGCGCGAGGACGACCTAAACTAAGCTAGATTGAGTAACTTATTTCAAATAAAATTATAGTCTTTTAATAACTTTCTGAATATTGTTTTCTTCTATTCCTTTTTTAACCAGGAAACAATACCTTGAGATTTGATCAGTTCCAGGTTCTGGAATGGACGATGTTCTGCTCTCAGGAGATTCTATACTTGAAGTTGGAACTTGAAAGTGGTTAGGGATGATCTTTAATTTAGGAGGACCATCATCCATGAAATCGACCTTCTTCAAGAAGGAAGGGCAAGCCTATATTTTAGGATGACAGTAATGATAACTGTGAAGGATGATTCTCCTGAAACAGTAAAAAAACCAAGTAGTTAGAACAGCAGCACTGGCATCACTTCCCTTCAACTAAGTCATAAGTTGCTAACCAGTTTTGCTCAATCTGCAGCCAAAGGTCATGTCAGCAAACCATAGGCATATGACATGTGGCAGCCAGTCCTTAAATGTACAAAGAAGGACGGTTCACCAACATATATGTATATATATATATATATATATATATATAGGACTACATTCTTTTCAAATTAAATGAAAAACAATCTGTCATAACATCCACTCCTTCTCCTCCGAGGATTCTGGACTAACACAAGCTAACAAGAAAAGCAAATTGTTAGACCAGCCAAAACCAGCAGTCCCTAAAAATTCTTGCTGTTAAACTAAAATTGAAGGCAAAAGCCTGTTCCATTGAGTTAACAGCAGTGTGATGTGGAATATAAAATCCATGCATTCAGAAAGATAAAAAAGAAACATGCTGACAGCTGATTACTTGGGACTAAAAACACAAAATTGTGTAGTTCAAGAGATGATATCAGACAGACTGATCGCTTTATCGGTTTGTCAGCAGTCAAAACAAACCTACACAACATTACTCTTTTTCTATTCTTCTTTTTTCCTCTCAAGGTAAAAGAATCAGCTCTTTTATGAAGATCAAATTATAAAGCATACTGAGACAACATCTTAATTTTATTATCTCACCGGTACTTGATTAGATATTACTCCAGAGAAACCAACATATCAAATACTTAATTATAATTTTTCCTTAAAAGAAAAAACCGATAACCACAAAAGCTCAGATGCTGAGCTAAATAGTGTGAAGAAAAGACAATACCTACTCTAATGCTCCACGTGATCAACCAAAGTCCTCACCCGCATTCACCAACTTAAACAATGGGACTCAGCGAGAAATAGTTTGCTAGTTGCTACAAGATAAACAGACAGAAATATCTGGGGGGAAATTAATAATAATAATAATGAAAAAACCCAAACCAGGATGGGGTAAAAAGAAGAGGCAATAAACATTGAAAATAGAAAGCAACTCAGGATCACAGCTATTAAACTAGATCAAACCATATTTGCTAATTAACCAACCCCAATTCTCCAGACTGAGCAAGGATCATAAGATAAACACATCATTTAGCAGGGAAAGGAAAAAAGCATGGAAAGCTATAAACATATGAATAAAAAATAAGGGTCGATTAAATTGAACATGTCATACGACAGGTACAGCTTGCAAGTAAAAAGTGCCAACCAGGAATTGTTGGAAAATAACATATAATAAGTGAAATTTAAGAATAGAGAAAGTTGCATACCCGTGGGGTGGGAGAAGATAGCTTATGCTCACTTTCCTTTGCACAATTACAAAAGTGACTCGAATCCCGAGACGCGGGTGTTCCGTATAGCAGTTCAGTTCGTTGTAGCGTCTGGCGAAGGAGTTTGAGTTTGAGACTGAGGAAGCATTGTGGAATGGAAATCGAAGATTTGGAATTGACAAAAAAAAAAAAAAAAAGTAGGGTTATGGTTAGGGTTTGGCGAAGGAGGTGAAGAGAAAAAAATAAAAAATAAGAAATATAAAAAATAGCATGCCACCATTTTCAATATAAAAAATGAAAAAAATTTAAGTAGCTACGTTTTTAAATAGATATGTTAATTGTTAAATATAGGGTCGGTTCTTTAAAACGGTCATCGCCTCCTGATCCAGGTTTCGAAAAAAAAAAAAGGATCAATTTCCTTTTTTAATTAAAAATTGGGAAAGGTTATACTTACTATCTTTATTCTTATTACTCCTTATTATTAATCTTAATCGTTGATTTCCGTCAATCTAATGGTTATAATTTATTATATCACCTTTTTTAATTAATTATTAATTTTCAATAAATTATAACCATAGATTGACGAAAATCAACGGTTAAGATTTGGTACTAAGAAAAAAAAGTAGCAACTATAACCTCCAAAAAATACTGTCTAATCAGGTAATATAATTCAATTATTCATTTTATATGATGATTTGCGGAAATTAGTGGATACCTGGTTTGAGTTTCAGATTTTCATAGATTATAGGGCATGTTTGAATTTTGTTTCCAAAGACAAATTTTTTAATTTTCTGAATAAAAAATCTTGTTTAATAAGACTTATTTTATAAAACTAGTCTAAAAATTATAACTATTTTTTAATTTTTAGAATAATATTTAGAGAATGTGTCTAAGTTAATTTTTTTTTATGTTTACTTTAACTCTCAAAATACAAAAAAACATATATTTCATTAGCTATTCTACCAAACAGTGCTAAGAACAAAAAAAATATTATCGCGCCAGCTGTGAAAAATATACAAATTTCAAAATAATGGCTTCATTTATGTTAAATATTAACTTGATGGGTTACACGAAGTTGTAATATAAGAAGTTATTCCAATCTAGTTTGTAAAATATGAAAGCTCTGTGATTATACTTATTATTGGTTAATTTTATATTTAAAATAGTTTATAATATAAATAATATTAAAAGAATTTTAAAAAGATCCAAAATTAAAACTAAACATCAGTTAAATAGTTAAATTGGGATTGGCTATGGACAGATTAACATGCCAATTTCTCACTTAAATTCTTTAAGAGCTAAGTAGTAATTAGTAGGGACGTAAATGGGTCAGACAGCCCAATCGGAGCCCTCGACCCATTCTATAATACTTAAGGGAAAGTTAGAGAGTTGATTTTCTAGGGCTAACGTACGTGGGGATTGATAGAGAAAATGGAATTTAATATAAGAAGCAAAATAATCAGTAATTATTTGATTTGCATCATGTATAAATAATCATAAATTTGATAGATTTTAAAATACAATAAAAGCAAAAAAATATCATAAATTATATAACAATTCTACACTAATACCACATAAAAATCATAAAAGAATATGTAATTGTAACGCCTGGTAACTTGCAAGGATTAACAACTGTCCCCACACACTAACACGAGACTTTTCAGCGTGCTTTGTCCTCACTCGCACACTTCCCGGGAAAACTTTCCAGGAGGTCACCCATCTCAGAATTGCTCCAAGTCAAGCACGCTTAACTGTGGAGTTCTTCCGATCCGGGCTACCAAAAAGTAGATACATCTTGTTAGTATAGGTAGTACCAATTAATTCTTATAAGTCATTCCCAACTGTACTGTCCCATACCAGCACAGTCTCTAGAATCCCTCTTTTTCCGGTGTTATTCGATTCATTCATGTACCCCGTCGCTGGAAGCCTGCCAGGAGCCGCTCCTTGTCCGTGCCCTTACGCACCGGCGATCACTCCCCACCCTCGTCAGCGCCCGGGATGTTACATACCCACCAGCTTCCGCCCGGTTCGTCCTCGAACCACACCGTACTGGATGAGAGGCCCTGCTCTGATACCACTTGTAACGCCTGACAACTTGCAGGGATTAACGACTGTCCCCACACACTAACACGAGATTTTTCAGCGTGCTTTGTCCTCACTCGCACACTTCCCGGGAAAACTTTCCAGGAGGTCACCTGTAACACCCCGTATATATCCGGTAATGTTATCATACTATCGTATTAAGCTGCGTTTAATTAAAAATGCGGAATATCTTTTTCTTTTCAATTATGATGCCATTATCATTACCAACTTGCTTATTAACAGTTAATAAAAACATTGCCTGTATGTAATTACAATAAAACAACTAACTGAAATACCTCACTAAATAAATATCATAAGCATAAGTCTCTAGTCACGGAACTACAACACGTAGACCGGACCAACTAACAGTTTATACAACTCCGCTCGAAGTGCTAACATAAAGTGACATGGACAAACCCCATGCTCACACAACTAAGGCAACAAGCCCAACATCAGTCTCAACATCAAAAGCATAATAATAAAGGTGCAGAAAACATAAACAGCATCCAATCCAGTCATGCTATCAACAAGCAGTCATAACAATAATCATCAGTCATGCTCTGGCCTCTTGCCACCAGAGACATCAGCCCCCAAACTACCTGAACCTGAAATAAGCATTCCCCAAACGTGGGGTGAGATCTCTAAACAAGAAATCTCAGTAAGACAAGGGGTCCTCAAGGATCTTCCACCCCAAGCTCACTTACATGTGCAATATAAGTTTAAAAGCAGTTCATCATCATCAGTTCTAAAATAATGCAATGCAACAGATAATTATGTCATGTGTGTCAATACTGTTCTACTGGCCAGAGAAATGCAGGAATACGTCTATCTCCTACATATAGTGCAAGACGCCACTTGCATCCACCCCGGATCACCGTATTGTATGACGCCACATACTCAGACTTACCGTCCAGATGGAACAACACATGCATATTAAAAGCCATTACATGTAAAGTTCAATCAACATTTCATATTTTCAAAAGCATGTAACACAGCATGCATATACCATATCCCCATGGAACATGGTGGAACCACAACATGGCTAAACCGAGGACACGAAAGCTTACCTTGCAAGCTAACACCCAAAGCCAAGAGTCCACAGCTCAAAGTCCAAACACCGCAGAATCACAATCTGTTATGGACCAATACTATATCAATAATCATGCATCTCAAGCGTACAACTTAAAGACAACGCCTTTCCTTTACGTTTTACGTCTTAAGGCTCCATACAAGCCATAAGCCCTTAATCGCTTGATTCTGACTTAGTTCATTAATTACAGAAGCCCAACTTCCTTAATCTAGGGTCCACAAACCCCCAATTGCTTACATATGCACAGTAAAGCTACTCTGTTCTTCGAAATCCCAGAATATCCGGATATCTCATTGGAAATATCAGGATATCCCGTATCAGGATATCGCACAAGAAATATCAGGATATCCCATATCAGGATATCGCACTCGAAATATCAGGATATCCCATATCCGGATATCTCCCTCAAAATATCAGGATATCCAATATCCGGATATCTCACTCGAAATATCAGGATATCCAATATCCGGATATCTCCCTCAGAATATCAGGATATCCAATATCCGGATATCTCACTCGAAATATCAAGATATCCAATATCCGGATATCTCCCTCAGAATATCAGGATATCCAATATCCGGATATCTCACTCGAAATATCAAGATATCCAATATCCGGATATCTCCCTCAGAATATCAGGATATCCAATATCCGGATATCTCACTCGAAATATCAGGATATCCAATATCCGGATATCTCCCTCGAAATATCCGGATATTTCGCGACAGAATGCAGTTTCTGCATTTCGCGAAGATATCCTTCCAAGGTTCCATTTTTAACACTTCAACACGTTAAAGCATGCATTTTTATACCCTCTTAGGTTAACATATCAGTTGGTTACTTACTTAACCCATTTACATGCAAAGATGACACCTTTAACCCATTAAAACACATGATCAAGGTTGGTACAACTCACCAAAGGCTTGAAACAGAAAGTGGAGGTGCTCTTGGAGCTCACAACCAACTCCAAGGTTCAGACTTGTAAGGGTGCACGAAAATGCACAACAAGGTGGGTCCTTTCTACACAAAGGTTGACACTTTGAAGCTCACAAGCCAAGAAGAAGGCCCCAACACTACAAACCACCAACTCAGCCCCTTTAGCAACCCCAACACAACCCCAACACTCAGAAGCAAGGCCACCAACACCCTCCCAATGCCCACTCTCACTCACCACAAGTGTTTAGGAGAAGAAATGGTAAAAGAAATGGCCTCAAAGCTCAAAACTTGGAGAAGAAGCCATGAAATAGTGTTTAAGAAAACTGAGCAGCCACCCTCTACGTAGAGAATAACAGCCACCTAGGGTTTTGTGCCTTAAATGGCCTATTTATAGCCAAAACATTAAAACACACAGTATTAGCTTTAATTGCTACACTTAGCATTTTAATCTCAAACTTTGGAATCTTAACCTACTCGATTTTACAAGAATTATCATATTTTTATATTATTTTTCTGAGCACCTTTTCGGTACGCGCTTTTCCATAGCCAGTATCAGTTCTGGCATCAGATTTCATTATTTTGACTTGAAACTCGTTTTACAAGTCCTACATATTATTCTAGTAATTATCATGCACTTATAATAATTTTCCGGGATACTTTTTCGGTACGCATTAATACCGACTAGCAGAACCGGTATCTGCACTTTTCTTCCGAAAAGCGACTTTCATCGTTCTTACCCACTAAATATAATTATTAAAGTCTCATAATAATTATTAGGGTCAATTATGGAATTATTTCCTAATTATCACAATTAATTCATTAATTATCTTAATTAGCGGTGGAGGTTCTTACATTAACCCCACCTTTTTAAGGATTTTGTCCTCAAAATCAAAATATACTTGTCTCGAAACTCTGGATACTGACGGAGAAGCTCGTCCTCTCGCTCCCAGGTACACTCCTCAGGAGTCCTTCCTGACCATTGCACTTTGACCATCGGAATGATCTTGCTCCTCAACTGCTTCTCGCCACGATCGAGAATCTTGAGTGGTCCGACATGAGTCTTTAAGTTCTCCCGAACCTCCACATCATCCGGTTGCACCACGTGCGAAGGATCCGCCACGTACTTCCGAAGCTGAGACACGTGAAACACGTTGTGGATGTTGGCTAAGTTCGGAGGCAAGGCAAGTCGATAGGCAACAGGTCCTACTCTACCAAGGATCTGGTATGGCCCAATAAATCGCGGGCTCAACTTCCTCACTCCGAGTGCTCGTCCAACACCGGTGACAGGTGAAAGCCTCACAAACACGTGCTCACCCTCACTGAACTCCAGTGGACGATGCTTGACATCGTAGTAACTCTTCTGGCGATTCTGCGCCTGCTTCAGCTTCTCTCTGATCATCTGGATCTGCTGGGTAGTATCTTGAACAAAGTCCAAGCCAAACAACTCTTTATCCCCAACCTCAGACCAGCAGGTAGGTGTACGACACCTCCTACCGTACAACATCTCAAAGGGTGCCATGCCCAGGCTAGCATGGAAACTGTTGTTATACGAAAACTCCACTAAAGGAAGGTACCTATCCCATGCCGAGCCTTGCTCCAACGTGCAAGCCCGCAACATGTCCTCCAAGGTCTGGATAGTCCGCTCAGTCTGAGGGTGATAGGCTGTACTCAGTCTCAACTGCGTACCAAAAGCTCCCTGCAGCGCCTCCCAGAACCGAGATGTGAACTTCGGGTCCCTATCACTGATGATACTCTCGGGCACCCCGTGAAGCCTCACGATCTCGCGAACGTACAGTCTAGCCAACTGCTCTGTAGTGAAGCTCACCTTCACTGGAAGAAAATGGGCAGACTTCGTCAGTCTGTCCACAATGACCCATATCGAGTCACAGCCAACCTGAGTCTTCGGCAAACCCACAACGAAGTCCATGGAAATGCTCTCCCATTTCCACTCTGGAATCTCAAGAGGTTGAAGTTTACCAGACGGCTTCTGGTGCTCGATCTTCACTTTCTGACAAATCAAACACTTGGACACGAAAATAGCAACATCTTTCTTCATGCCCGGCGACCAGAAGCTCTTATTCAGATCTTGATACATCTTTGTAACACCAGGATGGATAGAAAACTGGCCCTTATGGCCTTCTGCCATAACCTCATCAGTCAACGGACCTCGAGGAACCACAATCCTCTGCTGAAACATCAGGAGTCCATCCTCACTCCAAGACACACCGTCTTGGTTCTTCACGTAATCCAGACACTCTCTCTGAACTTGCGCCTCTTTGATCCTTTCTAACAGCTCGTTCACAACGTTTGCTGCCTCCATCACGAAAAGTGCATTCTCGCACGAAGTGGTCACTGCCAAATTCTGGAACTTCGCAACCACATCAAAGTTACAAAGTAACTTACTAGGCAAACTCCCGGATTTCCGGCTCAAAGCGTCGGCTACCACATTGGCCTTACCAGGATGGTACTTCAGCTCAAAGTCGTAATCCTTCAGGAACTCCATCCATCTTCTCTGCCTCATGTTCAACTCCTTTTGGTCAAACAGATACTTCAAGCTCTTGTGGTCACTGAACACCACAAACTTCAAACCGAACAGGTAATGCCTCCAAATCTTGAAAGCAAAAACAATCGCAGCTAGCTCCAAATCATGAGTCGGGTAGTTTTCCTCATGCGGTTTCAACTGCCTCGAAGAAAAAGCAACTGCTCTACCGGACTGCATCAACACACAGCCCAACCCCTTACCAGAAGCATCACGGTAAAGCTGAAACTGCTCCTCAGGATTATGAAGGACCAACACTGGAGAAGTAGTCAATCTCTCCTTCAACTCCTGAAAGCACTCCTCACACTCGTGAGTCCACACAAATGGAGTCTCCTTCCGAGTAAGACGAGTCAAAGGGAGAACCATCGCAGAGAAACCCTTGATGAACCTCCGGTAATAACCTGCCAAACCCAAGAAACTCCTCACCTCCGTAACTGTCTTGGGCCTCTCCCAATCCAGTACGGCCTCGATCTTGTTGGGATCCACTGCAACTCCATCAGCTGAAATCACATGCCCCAGAAACTTGACTGATTTGAGCCAAAACTCACACTTAGAAGGCTTAGCATAAAGCTTTTTCTCCTTCAAAACTTGCAGAACAATCCTCAAATGCTTCGCATGCTCCTCCTCAATCTTGGAGTAAATCAGAATGTCGTCAATGAAGACTATCACAAACTGATCCAGAAACGGCTGGAAAATCCTGTTCATGTAATCCATGAACACTGCCGGCGCATTTGTGAGTCCAAAAGGAATCACTAAATACTCAAAGTGACCGTATCTCGAACGAAACGCGGTCTTCGGGACATCCTCCGGCTTCACCCGAATCTGATGGTTCCGGACCGGAGATCAATCTTAGAATAAACGCAAGCGCCCCTGAGCTGATCCAACAGATCATCAATCCGAGGAAGGGGATACTTGTTCTTGATCGTCACCTTGTTCAACTGCCGGTAATCGGTGCACAATCGCATTGTCCCGTCCTTCTTCTTCACAAAGATGACCGGTGCTCCCCAAGGAGACACACTCGGCCGGATGAAATCTTTCACTGAAAGATCCTCAATATGCTTCTTCAGCTCAGCCAACTCCGGTGGCGACATCCGATAAGGAGCTAAAGAAATCGGCCCCACACCAGGCAACAAATCAATGGAGAACTCTATCTCCCGCTGTAGGGATGTAAATGGGTCAAGCCGCCTAACGGGAGCCCACGACCCATTCTATAATACTTATGGAAAAGTTAAAGAGTGGTTTTCTAGGGCTAACGTACGTAGGGATTGGACAGAGAAAATGGAATTCAATATAGAAGCAAAATAATCAGCAACTATTTGATTTGCTTCATGTATAAATAATCATAAATTTGATAGATTTTAAAATACAATAAAGGCAAAAAAATATCATAAATTATATAACAATTCTGCACTAATCGCACATAAAAGTCATAAAAGAATATGTAAAAAATGAGCATTGGCAATATGGAAACATAATAAATCATATGAATTCATATGAGAAACTAATACGGAATGTACCACAATTTGGAGTCAATGATTTTTTTCTTCTTCTTTTTTCTTAATCCAAATGAGGAAAATAATAATTCAAATTAAGGTTATCTATTTATAGTACCAACAATCCATAATTTTTTATTGAACATTGATTTTGCATATTTTGTACCAGAACGTGGTATGCAATGTTATATAATATATATATATATATATATATATATATATATATATTGATGATTGGCCAAAATTATTGGAGACCCGGTTTGGTTTTCAAATTCCAAATGATATCGGCCATGTTTGAATTGTGTTTTTAAAAACAATTTTTTAAATTTTCAGAATAAAAAAACTTGTTTGATAATGTTGTGTTGTAAAACTACTTCTAAAAATTATAATTTTTTAAGTGTTTAGAATAATATTTAGAGAGTTTATTTAATTCTATTAACTTTTAACTTTTAAAATTAAAAAATACATAAAACATATATTTCATTAACTATTTTAGAAAAAAATCTAAGAAAGAAAAAATATATTATCGTCCGAGCTGTGCAAAAATATACAAATTTCAAAAGGGAAAAAGTGTTTGTCATTTTAAATTCGAAAGAAAAAATTAGAATTTTTTCTTGTCTGAATCCCCTTCAATTAGATGTCTTTGCATAGATCTCAAAAAATTATATAGAATAAAAAAATCATCTGATTCGGACACCGAGTCAAAAGCTACGGCATTCCGAAGTTTTACGGTCAAAATATTGACTTTTATGCCACGTGTCAACATGTGAATGGTGCAAAGTAGCGTATGGATGGGGTGCGACCGATCCCGCCTATGTGGGGCGCGATTTGTTGCGTCCACCGAGGGCGTCTCGGTGCATTAGATTCGTAAATTGGTTTAAAAAGACTATATTTTCGTAATTCTTTATTTAAATAATAAAATATTAATTTTTTTGCCTTATTTTTTTTGCAGGTATTTAAGTATATTTATAATTTTTTAATATAAATATATACATTTACATATACTTATTGGGTCATGCGGTTAAATCAGTGACCTACTGATTGAACTAGTGACCCAGTACCTTGACTGAGTCATTAATCGGGTTGGGTTTAATAATTGCTCAGAACGTATTCTACATGTACAATTCTATTTAGTGCATATTTAGGAGCTTATTTTTTGTTTCTCTTCTCTCCTTATAAACAAAAGCTTAGTCAAACACAATTTTAAAAAACTCTTATAATAAAAAGAGTTTTGAAAAAAAAAAAGTTAAAAGCTTTCAGAAATAGCTTTCTTTAAGACATATTTAATATATTTTTAAATTCTCATATTTATTTTTGAATTTTACCATTATTTTAAACTTTTATTTACAAATTTTATTATTTAGCCTAATAACAAATTATTTCATCTCCTTTCCTTCAAAATTGTAAAAAGAACTTTATATAATTACAAAATAGCTTCAAAGAAAAATTGAACATTCTTTTTAACTCTAACTTAAAAGTAACTTTTAGGGGTCATTTGGTAGAGGATTAAATTTTAGATTCATGTGAAACTCATATCGAAAATCCTAGTTACTCACGTTTAATACAAGGATTCTTAGCATTTTTAAGAGAAAATGAGATTTCTTGTAATTAAAATTGTGAATAAGAATCCCATGAAATAATACCATCACGGGGGGTATTTTTGGATTCCCATCTAGTGGAAAAAATTCATAATTTATAGGAAATGCGTAACATTGTTTTAATAATTTCACTTGTGTTTAAACAAAATAAAAATGAAATTAAAATTATTGATAAAATTTGTCGTTATTCTTTGTCCGTGCAAAGACATATTAGGACAAATTAATTTTTATATTAAAAGTTTAAATACCTTATTGTAGATAATATTTGCTCTTGTACCGAGAGATCTTTAGGTTGGTTATTGAAATAAATATTTTTTATATTTAAAAAATCACTTTAATATATTAAACTATAATTATTTTATTTAAATTTATGTCAAATTTAAAAATAAGACATATATTTAATTAAAAAACTTAAAAATTAAAAGAATACAAGTTACTTTTATGGTAAACATAACAAATGATTAAATTTCTTAATTCAAGACAGAATCCTATCAAAGCCAAAAAAAATCTCCATTATAATAGGCAGCTAAATTTTAAAATTATATAAAATCTCTTGATTTAATTAAGAAAGTTTATCACAAATTCCTTAATTTTAATGATTTAGATTTCGTTATATTTCATCATTTACCCAACAATATGTTATATATGCTTTGAGCATTCATTTTATCTTTGTTATATACCTATTTTGCTTCTTCACATCTCGATCCATTCATTGCAAAACTAACATTTGAAATAAAACAAAACAAAAAGACCATAGTTTATTCAAAAAAAGATTAGACTACCAACACGAATATGCATTGGTGCCCCTAATTCTAAATAACTTAATTGGAACTTACTAATTAATAATAAATAACATAATAGGAATTTAAACTTGCAAATGCAAACAAACACATTATTTCCTCTTTCTTCAAGATGGAAAACATTGAGGGTAAAGCTTTCCTCTATTGACATATTCAACATTCGCACAAGAAGCCTCGATGTCGCCACCGTCTACTGGTGTTAAAACAACATCTTGCAAGTAGAGTCCTTTGCAAGGGACGCTTTTGCTGCAATGAAGTTTTATTGCTACTTTTGAGGCACTTGTTCCTTTAATGTTTTGATATCGCACGTCGCTCAATTCCACTGCAGAGCCCTGTCATTCCACCAAGATGGTCCTCATTATTATGAGGATAATTTTCATGAAATGCTATATATCATATCATATGAACAATTGCTCTATATAAAGGACATGCAGTTCGAGAACATTAATTTAGTAATCACCTGCTCTGGGCATGGAGTTGTCTGGTCGCAGTAGTTTTGATCTATGTAGATGGGATTAGTCACATTTCGCATCTCTATGTTCATAAATCTTATGTTTCTTGCATAACCAGAACCTCCCTGTGTTGAGATAGAGAAAAAAATAAAATAAGATATATAACATGAATAAAACACCTCTCGTCTTTCAAAATAAATACCCTTCACATACAAGTGTATTAGGAACAATATTTTTTAATTTTATTTGTTTAGTGCAGATTAAATTTATGCACCTATGTATGGAAAAAATCTCTTACAGGAAACATGTTTAGTATTAAATGCTTTAGGCATTACATTATAGAAAATGTAATGACTTACATGGCATTGTGCATGCATAATGAATTTTCCCATTTTGATTGTCATGTCATTATACTTTGGTAAAGCCAAAAATTAAGTTCGCAACTTCAATTATGCTTTTTGCAGTTTATATTAATAATTAAGCCTCTATTTTCAACCGTTTGGGATGATATAGAGTGCCAAATAGCAAAGTCAAACACTTACCTGCCAAGTCTTTATCCTCACTCCATTGTCAGTTCCTATTAAGGTGGAACGGTTCACTAGCACATCAAAGACTTCAGCTTCTGAATTATCAGCCACTAAGCTTCCAATAATAACAACATCAACATTTTAATTTAACCAATCAATTAAAAATTGACTTAAACAAAACTGCAACTTAGATATGTTTATGATAAATCACAAACCTAATTCCATGTCCTGGACCGCAAGTAATATTTATAGCTCGAACTTGTTGGGACCCACTTACTATGGAAATACAGTCATCACCTTCAATAAAGTAGTGGGGAAAAAATTAGAAATTTTAAAATTCAAGTGAATTTTTTTATGTATTATATTTTTTGTGCTGATCTTCATTTTTACCTGTCATAATGTGACTGTGGCTTATGATAATATCTTGGGTCTCTGTGACATGAATACCATCAGTGTTAGGGCTGTTCTCTGGCGCTTTAATCACCATATCCCAAACCCTAACATTCTTGCATCTCTGGATCCGAACATGCATTTGCTGTGCATTTTTTAACTTCAGGTCTGCCACTCTCAAGGAGTTGCATTCAACGAAAGTCACAGCCTATGCAACAAATTTTCCAGGAGAAAAAAAGTTATAATGAAAATAGAGCACCATGCATCCACTTCTTACATTATAATAGTAAAGGTTTTTGTTACGAAGAACATTAAGTACTTACAGTTGGCGCATCTTTGCATGGCTGTGAAACAAAAGGAGGAGAGTAAAGAAATAACGGTCATTATTGAAAATCAATAAATTAAGAATCAAGAAAGATTTAAATATGGGATAGTCATATATTATATATGTTCTTTAAAATTCAATATTTATAGCAAAAATAATAATAATTATCCATGGTTATTCAAATTTTAATTATTCTCAGATTTAGCGGAAATAAATCCAACAGAACAACGTAAAAATGGAATAAGAGTTTTAGTCAATAGAGTCAAACTTCAATAACTTACAAGGTTTTTGTTGATTTTACAAGAGTTCATCCACCATTCCCATCGATGATGCCGCCTCCATCAACTCTGAGATTCGTGATGCCATTAAACATAATCCAAAATTTGAGGCCACTTTTTCCAGTATTTTCGTATGCTGACATTTCAGGCCATGCAATGAGTGTTCCATGGATCTAACATGAAGAAGCATGAAATACAGAACAATTAGAATGAACTACCAGTGATAAACAAATGACTTATCAATAAACATTGGTTTTGAACATATATCTCACCGTAAAGGCAGTATTTGGTTTACATGGGCCTGAAAATGTTATTGGCTTTAGATAATAGACACTCTTCTCAGGGACCAAAAGAACACTCCATGTAGAACATGCCGCATTCCATGCCTTCTCGAATGCCTAAAGCAAAATTAGAAAAAAAATGTTAAGAAATGGACTATCAAAAATATATATGACATGTTTATCATGTTGTTGTTACGTTACCTAGATATCATCTCCATCATCATTAGGTTTGGCTCCAAAGTCATTCACATTAACCATTCTTTGAGACAAAGCAGATGAGGTGAATCGATCAGCCCAAGTGGTGAAGCCGAACATTTCATATTTGGGCTTCTCCACCCTCCTAGGCCACGAGTAGCATGGATAACCTGTTTGAAAGCGTGTATTATCCATGAAAGAGCCAAATTGATAACGTGTCTTCTCCATGAAAGAGCCAGAAGACAAGCCAAATGAGACAAAAAATATGAGAAATGGAAGAACTAAACTTTGTTGAGACATGTTTTCAGTTTGTTGAAAAGAACAAATGATAGACCTCAACGCACAATTGAAATGGAAATACGATGTGTTAAAAGATTCAACGACAATTCTAGTTTGCCGAGAACTCAAAGAAATTCAGAGAGAAAAAAGAAGAAGATTGATGCAAAATCAAAAGAAAGAGCTAGCTATATATAATACTGATGGGAAAGCTAGAGAGCTCATTTTCTAAGGCTAAAGTACGTGAGATTGGACAGAAAGAATGTAATTCAGTATGGAAGAAGAAGCAACATAATCAGTAATTAATTGATTTGCATCATGTATAAACAATCATAAATTTGATTGATTTTAATATACAATAAAGAAAAAATGTCATAAATTTTGTTGAATTCAAATATGTTTTCAATTAATCTTTCTGTTATACGTTTATGTAATAAAGTTGTAATTTAATATTTCTGTTATATGTTTTAGATTCAAAGTTAGAATAGACGTTACTATGGCATTTGTCAATTCAAAATGTTTACAGCAATTTAAGTGTTAAACCTAATGATGAGCATTCGTTTATGCCTAGCAATTTAAGTGCTAGGCATATAAAAAATTCATATATGCCTAGCACTTAAATTGCTGTAAACATTTTGAATTGACAAATGCCCTAGTAACGTCTATTCTAACTTTGAATTTAAAACATATAACAGAAATATTAAATTACAACTTTATTACATAAACGTATAACGGAAAGATTAATTGAAAACATATTTGAATTCAAACTTTGAATTCAACAGAATTTATGACATTTTTTATTCTTTATTGTATATTAAAATCAATCAAATTTATGATTGTTTATACATGATGCAAATCAATTAATTACTGATTATGTTGCTTCTTCTTCCATACTGAATTACATTCTTTCTGTCCAATCTCACATACTTTATCCTTAGAAAATGAGCTCTCTAGCTTTCCCATCAATATTATATATAACTAGCTCTTTCTTTTGATTTTGCATCAATCTTCTTCTTTTTTTCTCTCTGAATTTCTTTGAGTTCTCGGCAAACTAGAATTGTCGTTGAATCTTTTAACACATTGTATTTCCGTTTCAATTGTGCGTTGAGGTCTATCATTTGTTCTTTTCAACAAACTGAAAACATGTCTCAACAAAGTTTAGTTCTTCCATTTCTCATATTTTTTGTCTCATTTGGCTTGTCTTCCGGCTCTTTCATGGAGAAGACACGTTACCAATTTGGCTCTTTCATGGATAACACACGCTTTCAAACAGGTTATCCATGCTACTCGTGGCCTGGGAGGGTGGAGAAGCCCAAATATGAAAGGTTCGGCTTCACCACTTGGGCTGATCGATTCACCTCATCTGCTTTGTCTCAAAGAATGGTTAATGTGAATGACTTTGGAGCCAAACCTAATGATGATGGAGATGATACCCAGGTAACGTAACAACAACATGATAAACATGACATATATTTTCGATAGTCCATTTCTCAATTTCTTAACTTTTTTTTTTCTAATTGTGCTTTAGGCATTTGAGAAGGCATGGAATGCGGCATGTTCTACAGGGAGTGTTCTTTTGGTCCCTGAGAAGAGTGTCTATTATCTAAAGCCAATAACATTTTCAGGCCCATGTAAACCAAATACTGCCTTTACGGTGAGATATATGTTCAAAACCAATGTTTATTGATAAGTCATTTGTTTATCACTGGTAGTTCATTCTAATTGTTCTGTATTTCATGCTTCTTCATGTTAGATCCAAGGAACACTCATTGCATGACCTGATATGTCAGCATACGAAAATACCGGAAAAAGTGGCCTCAAATTTTAGATTATGTTTAATGGCATCACGAATCTCAGAGTTGATGGAGACGGCATCATCGATGGGAATGGCAGGAAATGGTGGATGAACTCTTGTAAAATCAACAAAAACCTTTAAGTTATTGAAGTTTGACTCTATTGACTAAAACTCCTGTTCCATTTTTACGTTGTTCTGTTGGATTTATCTCCGCTAAATCAGAGAATAAATAAAATTTGAATAACCATGGATAATTATTATTATTATTTTTGCTATAAATATTGAATTTTAAAGAACATATATAATATATGACTATCCCATATTTAAATCTTTCTTGATTTTTAATTTATTGATTTTCAATAATGACCGTTATTTCTTTACTCTCCTCCTTTTGTTTCACAGCCATGCAAAGATGCGCCAACTGTAAGTACTTAATGTTCTTCGTAACAAAAACCTTTAACTATTATAATTTAAGAAGTGGATGCATGGTGCTCTATTTTCATTCTAACTTTTTTTCTCCTGGAAAATTTGTTGCATAGGCTATGAGCCTATGACTTTCGTTGAATGCAACTCCTTGAGAGTGGCAGACCTGAAGTTAAAAAATGCACAGCAAATGCATGTTCGGATCCAGAGATGCAAGAATGTTATCGTTTGGGATATGGTGATTAAAGCGCCAGAGAACAGCCCTAACACTGATGGTATTCATGTCACGGAGACCCAAGATATTATCATAAGCCACAGTCACATTATGACAGGTAAAAATGAAGATCAGCACAAAAAATATAATACATAAAAAAATTCACTTGAATTTTAAAATTTCTAATTTTTTTTCCCACTACTTTATTGAAGGTGATGATTGGGAAATGCACAAAAACACAAACCGAGGGTGTCATATAACGGGACATATGTTACTGCATAGCTATTACAAGCATGCAAAGAGCAAATTTGAATCAAGTCACTCAAGTCCCAAAGAAATAATTAATAATGCTAATAATCATACAATATATTATATGTTGTATTATATTACAGGCACAGATCCAACACATCTAGTTCTTGGAAGTTTGGGATTTAAATAGAACCTCCAAGCGAATATAGACGGACATAAACATAGAAAAAGAAAAAGAAAATAAAAAAATGGCCATGCCTTGAGGTGTAATCATCGTATTATATATAGTGAGCAGTTGTAGTTATCTTTACATGATAAGTTAGTAGTATGTTAATATATGTTGCAGTGATGTAAAAATATTAAGGGCATTCATATCTAGACATAATTCTCACTTCAGGCTGTTTTATTTTTTAAACTACATATCAAAAATAAAAACTCATATCAAATGGCTGGATATATGCAAGTACTTAGATAAGATCTGTTATAAATTATAATTATATGATCTGAGGCTAAAAGATTGTAATTATAAACTATAATTACAAGCATATTAAAATACTGAAAAAAAAAAAAATACTAATCCTAATGAGACTTATAATGCTATTTTTCTTCCTACAATGAATGCACGATCAAGTTTGAGCCCAAATGTAACACAAACCTGAATGGTAAGACACCGCATTCTATCAAATTGAGGTATAGGGAACCTGTAAGCGATCAAGGTGTTTGAATCATGCAGCCTGTCATCATACCAAATTAAAAAAAAAAAAAATCATTCAAATTGCAAACTGAGGGAATTCTCACTGAAAGTGTACAAAATGCTCTTGGAATTTGATTTGTAATTTGAGAATATTTGTAGTTATTAACAAGGACTGCATTTTTAATGTTCATCTGATTATATGGTCGATGAATCATCAACTCATTTATTAGAAGAAGAAAAAAAAAAGGTCAAAGAAACCCCTAGAAATTCATTACTCCATAGCATTGCCATGTGGCCTAGTTTTAAACTTTGAGACTGCCATTTATACCTAAGGTTGATTAATTAACCTCTTTTTCTTTTGGTATATAATTAAAAGTTCAGTAGATCACCCAAGTAAAAAAAAAAAAAATAGTAAATAAGAGATTATGTTATTTTAAAATAACCATCATAATAAATATTAAATTCAAAATCTTTATATCAACCGAACAATTCATCGTAACATTGCTCAAACCACTAAAAACAAGTAAGCTTTTACCAGTGAATTATCATCTACAGTTCCTATGGCACCAGGTGCAAAGTGCAAACAAAGTCCCACCCATCTTGGAGTATTAGCACGAAAATGACACAAAAAGGTCTCCACTAACTAATAAATCATTTCATAATAATTATTGTTACCAAAGCTATTAGAATTTAGAATGGAGTATACGACGGACCTTTTAGAACTGATTATAACAGGCAAGTAACCTTTAGAAACTACTACAAACGCCTACCTTTTATATCTACGTATCTTTCATTTCCTCATGTCCCATCATATTTAAAACATCTGGGACGTCATAAGCTAATTTGAAAAAATGGTTGCATAATAATATAAGCATCTAAAATTTAGCTTACCTGCTTCAGAAATTGATGCAACTTCAGAGGTGAAAAACAACAATTGAACACATTTTAGTTCAATGCAAATTTTATTAAATATTTATTAGAACTGATTCTGACCGATGCCATCTGTAAAAGCTTTTAAATTATAAGGGACAAACCTCACTCACCACCACAATGTGACAATTTCTTATACATTGATAGTTAAAACAATTTTACAGTGCCACAGGGTCAAATTTAAAACTCAACTCTTTGTAGTGGTTTCAAATGATATTCTAAGGATTTAATTTTATCTCACTATCAATGAACCATTTGTTGCATCTTGCTCAAAAATTGTTAGAAGCTTTTATTGCAAGTGAAGAACCTTAGTTGTTCCGATATGGTGCTTTCTAGTTTACTGATTGTGCAAAGAAACAATAGCTCAAATTTAAACTATTGTAAATTATATTTCAGTAAAAAACAAAAAACAAATATTTTGTAAACAAATTAGATGCACAAAAAAGGATAGATTAACATTGATACAAGAACATAGAAAAGGTAAAATTAGGAAGCAAAACATACCCGTTTAACATCACCATTCCATATGCAATGAGCAGCCAAAAATCCAATTACAGAAGGTGCAATATATAGAAGGGCAGGCTGAAACAAGGATAAAAAGAAAAGGGAAAATATGTTAATGGAAAAGATTGATCAGCAAATATCCATGACATTTTCACGTGCTCAACCAACCACATATTAGACAATACAGTAACAATCCCCTTCCATCAAAAACATATCAAGAGGAAAGAAAAGACATAGAAAGAACAAAATGAAACTACAGATCATGTAAGTATGAGTAGGTGCATTTTGGTTAGATTGAGCCGAATCTCTTATTTTCCACAAGTGGTGCTTCCTTTCCCTTCTTCCCTTTTCTGCTTTCCAGATTATTCACACAACCAATCATGCATTAGAAGATGAAGCACAGAGCAACTTAACGAAGAAAACAAAAATGGAATCAACAACCTACTTATCCTTCTTTATTCGGCTAAATTTGGATTGGACAAACGTGCAATTGATACAACCTGTCTGCAATTAAAAGCACAAGATTTATAGGGAGTGATGGAGAATACAAGTCTTAAAGGAACTATTCATGTTTCTTTGTTCAGCCTGGTCAGTTACACACAGTGTGAGTACCAACCTTAATTTCTTTGGAAGTTCCATTTTATGCTTAGAATCAATGGCGGAAAACCTTATAGGGTCCTCAAAGTATAAATATAGTTGTAACTACTTGGACAGGTTCATTTAAGTCAGTCAAACCCCTTTCGGTTGCCCCTGCAAGAATAGGGATATGACAAATTGACAACCATATTCCGTCTGATATTGCTGGGTTGAGGGCCAATATATCCCTAGTAAACCCCATCCTCCAACAACCAGCTAAAGATGCAATAATAATCTTTAAGCCTATACTAATATACCGATCAGATGTTATCAAAAAAATATATATATATATACCGATCAGAACATAAAATATGGCCTTACTTTATCCCAACTTAGAAATACTTCTTAACATAAAGTATCAAGAAAATGCCATTAGCATATTACAATATTTTTGTTGTTTCTCGCTTTGACAAAGAGTACCAGTGGTCAACTCAGGACATATGAACACACATTTATATACTAGTGACTTATCATTTTATGGCAGCAATAACCACAGCCGTTGAAAAACATGCCAAAGAATTATGGAATTAAAGCAAACAACAGCTTAAAAATACTCATAAAAGGAGCACAATGCAAATGATTCTAATAAAACTATGCAAAGTAGATGAATCTCTATAACACAAATTCTATCTATGCTTTCAACTGCCCAGAACCATTCATACATACCAATTAATCTTGGGCATGAGGAATTTCCAAAATATTCAAAGAGTTCCTGCGTTTGAAAAGTACACATCATAGGCTCATAATGGAAATGAGAAATATATGGAGTAGTGGAGAGCAGTTACAAACCAAGAGCAGCATAAATTCATCCACTATACGAGGGAACACAGTTTCTTCACACCAATTCTGAGTCAAAGGGACTAAATGAAGGAAAGAATGAATGACAAAATTTAATTAAAAAGATCCAATACAACAGTTACCGAAATGAACACAACAACGAATGCTTTCAACCAGAAGAAGCATTTGAAATACTAAAATTCAACATCAAAAAATTCCATCAACAAAATTCAAAGTAAAATAATAATAATAATAATAATTAAGAAAAAGAAAGAGTTATGTTAAGGAGTTCATTGGAATAATCCCCCAAAGGACAGGAACCAAAGAATTTCATAGTACTCAGAACAGAACCAGATATAAAATACTAAAACCAAAATTATCAAAATCATAAATATATATATTGAGAGAGAAGAGTATAAGTAAATTGACCACCCACATCCTCTTAGAATGTGGGTGGTCAATTTTTGACGACTGCACCAGCTTCAAGTCGATAACTTGAAGCACTGGCCTCAAATCCTCCGAAGAGAAATCGTCACTACTCATAGTCGATATGGCCCCTTCCGTCAGACTCACATCAGCCATTATCGCTTCTTCTTTTTCCCAAATTTGGGGATCGAGAGGAAGAAACCCTAATTGATTCCAGGGATTTGATAGAATAGATCGAGATTAAGAGTGGAAGTGGAAGAGTTAGAGAGAGAGAGTATGTGGGAGGGAAAGAGTATTTGAAACCCTAGCGAGTGGTGGAAAATCTTAAAAAGGCGCCATAATTGGTTCCGTTTGGACTTTGGAGAGGGAAACGCCAATTTGCGAATGGTATATTTTCGTAATGGCCGACAAGGGTATTGGTATTTCACGAAATTCCAATCATGTCCTTATTGTGTTTGGGTCGTTGCAGAATGTCTTCCGAAGGAAGCCCCATGATTTTAGGCCTCACGCGCATTAGAAACCGTTTATAAATTATGAAGGCTTTTTTTTAGGAAAATAAATAAATTAGAAATATTTTTAAGAAATTTGTTATAGGAATTAATATATATAAAACTAGTCCTAAAAATTATCAGTATTTTTCAATTTTTAGAATAATATTTAGAGAACGTGTCTAAGTTAATTTTTTTTATATTTACTTTAACTCTCAAAATAAAAAAAACATATATTTCATTAACTATTCTACAAAATAGTGTTAAGAGCAAAAAAAATATTATCTTGCGGGCTGTGGAAAAATATACAAATTTCAAAAGAATGGCCTCATTTATGTTAAATATTAACTTGATGGGTTACGGGAAGTTGTAATATAAGAAGTTCTTCCAATCTAGTTCTTAAAATATGAATGCTTTGGGATTATACTTATTATTGGTTAATTTTATATTTAAAATAGTTTATAATAGAAATAATATTAAAAGAATTTAAAAAGGATCCAAAATTAAAACTAAACATCAGTTAAATAGTTAAATTGGGATCGACGATAGACAGATTAACATGCCAATTTCTCGTTTAAATTCTTTAAGAGTTAAGTAGTAATTAGTAGGGACTTAAATTGGTCAGATGAGTGCCCTCGAATTCTATAATACTCAAGGGAAAGTTGAGAGCCGATTTTCTTGGGCTAACGTACGTAGGGATTGGATAGAGAAAATGGAATTTAATATAAGAAGCAAAATAACCAGTAATTATTTGATTTGCATCATGTATAAATAATCATAAATTTGATAGATTTTAAAATACAATAAAAGCAAAAAAATATCATAAATTATATAACAATTCTGCACTAATACCACATAAAAGTCATATAAGAATATGTAATAAACGAGTATTGCCAATATGAAAACATAATAAATCATATGAATTCATATGAGAAACTAAAACGGAATGTACCACAATTTGGAGTCAATGATTTTTTTCTTCTTTTTTCTGAATCCAAATGACGAAAATAATAATTCAAATTAAGGTTATCTATTTATAGTACCAACAATCAATAATTTTTATTGAACAATGCTTTTGCATATTTTGTACCAAAAGGTGGTATGCAATGTTATATAATATATATATATATATATATATATATATATATATATATTGATGATTGGCTAAAATTATTGGAGACCAGGTTTGGCTTTCAAATTCTAAAAGATATTGGCCATGTTTGAATTGTGTTTTTTAAAAACAATTTTTTAAATTTTCATAACAAAAAAAACTTGTTTGATGATGTTGTTTTGTAAAACTACTTCTAAAAATTATAACTGTTTTTTAGTGTTTAGAATAATATTTAGAGAGTCTATTTAAGTTTTTTTTTTATTTTAACTTTTAAAATGAAAAAAATACATAAAACATATATTTCATTAACTATTTTACAAAACAATTTCAAGAAAAAAGGCTGTGCAAAAATATACAAATTTCAAAAGGGAAAAGTCTTTGTATTTTTAATTTCAAATAAAAATTAGAATTTTTTTTGTCTGAATCCCCTTCATGAGATGTCATTGCATAGATCTCGAAAAATTATGTAGAATAAAAAAAATCATTTGATTCAGACACCCGAGTCAAAAGTTACTACTGCCTTTCGAAGTTTTACGGTCAAAATGTTAAGAAATTGAGAAATGGACTATCAAAAATATATATGTCATGTTTATCATGTTGTTGTTACGTTACCTGGGTATCATCTCCATCATCATTAGGTCTGGCTCCAAAGTCATTCACATTAACCATTCTTTGAGACAAATCAGATGGGGTGAATCGATCAGCCCAAGTGGTGAAGCCAAAACTTTCATATTTGGGATTCTCCACCCTCCCAGGCCACGAGTAACGTGGATAACCTGTTTGAAAGCGTGTGTTATCCATGAAAGACCAAATTGATAACGTGTTTTCTCCATGAAAGAGCCAGAAGACAAGCCAAATGAGACAAAAAATATGAGAAATGGAAGAACTAAACTTCGTTGAGACATGTTTTCAGTTTGTTGAAAAGAACAAATGATAGACCTCAACGCACAATTGAAACGGAAATACGATGTGTTAAAAGATTCAAGGACAATTCTAGTTTGCCGAGAACTCAAAGAAATTCATAGAGAAAAAAAAAAAAGAGAGAAGAAGATTGATGCAAAATCAAAAGAAAGAGCTACCTATATATAATACTGATGGGAAAGCTAGAGAGCTCATTTTCTAAGGCTAAAGTACGTGGGATTGGACAGAGAGAATGTAATTCAGTATGGAAGAAGAAGCAACATAATCAGTAATTAATTGATTTGCATCATGTATAAACAATTATAAATTTGATTGATTTTAATATACAATAAAGATTAAAAAATTTCATAAATTCTATCGAATTCAAAGTTTGAATTCAAATATGTTCTCAATTAATCTTTCTGTTGTACGTTTATGTAATAAAATTGTAATTTAATATTTCTGTTATATCTTGTAAATTCAAAGTTAGAATAGACGTTACTAGGGCATTTGTCAATTCAAAATGTTTACAATTTAAGTGTTAGGCATATATGTATATAATGATCTGAATTGAAGAGAAAATATATAATGCAAGAAACTACTATCCCAGTTTATGTGTATCTACTTTTTGACAAATTCTATAACAGTTCTACATTAATCCCACATAAAAGTCATAAAAGAATATGTAATAAATTAATGATCATTGCGAATATGAAAACGTAATAAATCCTAATAAAGCATATGAATTCATATGAGAAACTAACACCGAATGTACAATAATTTGGAATCAATGATTTCTTCTTCTTCTTTTTTCTTAATCCAAATAAGGGGAAAAAATTCAAATTAAGGTTATCTATTTAAGTAACAACAATCAAGAATTTTTATTGAACATTGCTTAACGTGCGCATGCAATGTTATATATATTGAATAATAGAAATTCAGTACAAAGTCTCCCTTCTTGCTCGCGGGGAAATGAGGATTGATTTCCTTTTTCCACCAAAAAAAAGATTGTCTAATCAGGTAACATAATTCAATTATTCATTTTATATGATGATTGGCCAAAATTATTGGAGAGCAGGTATGGGTTTCAGATTTCTAGAGACATAGGGCATGTTTGAATTGTGTTTCCAAAAACAATTTTTTAAATTTTCAGAATAAAAAAAAAACTTAGTTTAATAAAACCTATTTTATAAAATTAGTTCTCAGAATTATAAGTGTTTTTAATTTTTAGAATAATATTTAGAGAACGTGTCTAAGTTGTTTTTCCTTTGTTTACTTCAACTCTCCAAATACAAAAAACATAAAATTCATTAACTACTCTACAAAAGAATTTTAAGAATAAAAAACAATATTATCATGCGGGCCGTACAAAAATATACAAATTTCAAAAGACTGCCTTCATTTATGTTAAATATTAACTTGATGGGTTACGGGAAGTTGTAATATAAGAATTTCTTCCAATCTAGTTTGTAAAATATGAATGTTGTGTGATTACACTTATTATTGGATAATTTTATATTTTAAATACTTTATAATAGAAATATTATTAAAAGAATTTAAAAAAGATCCAAAATTAAAACCAAACATCACTGAAATAGTTAAATTGGGATTGACAATGCACAGATTAACATGCCAATTTCTGACATAAATTCTTTAAGAGCTAACTAGTAAATAGTAGGGATGTAAATGGGTCAAGCCGCCTAACGGGAGCCAATGGCCCATTCTATAATACTTATGGAAAAGTTTAAGAGTGATTTTCTAGGGCTAACGTACGTAGGGATTGGACAGAGAAAATGGAATTCAATATATAAGCAAAATAATCAGTAACTATTTGATTTGCATCATGTATAAATAATCATAATTTTGATAGATTGTAAAATACAATAAAGACAAAATAATAACATAAATTATATAACTATTATGCACTAATCGCACATAAAAGTCATTAAAGAATATGTAAAAAATGAACATTGCCAATATGGAAACATAATAAATCATATGAATTCATATGAGAAACTAATACGAAATGTACCACAATTTGGAGTCAATGATTTTTTTCTTCTTCTTTTTTTTTTCTTAATCCAAATGAGGAAAATAATAATTCAAATTAAGGTTATCTATTTACAGTACGAACAATCAATAATTTTTTATTGAACATTGATTTTGCATATTTTGTACCAGAACGTGGTATGCAATGTTATATAATATATATATAAATGTATTGATGATTCCCCAAAATTATTGGAGACCAGGTTTGGTTTTCAAGTTCCAAAAGATATCTGCCATGTTTGAATTGTGTTTTCAAAAACAATTTTTTAAATTTTCAGAACAAAAAAACTTGTTTGATAATGTTGTGTTGTAAAACTACTTCTAAAAATTATAATTTTTTAAATGTTTAGAATAATATTTAGAGAGTTTATTTAATTTTTTTACTTTTAACTTTTAAAATTAAAAAAATACATAAAACATATATTTCATTAACTATTTTAGAAAAAAAATCTAAGAAAGAAAAAATATATTATCGTCCGGGTGCAAAAATATACAAATTTCAAAAGGGAAAAAGTGTTTGTCATTTTAAATTCGAAAGAAAAAATTAGAATTTTTTCTTTTCTGAATCCCCATCAATTAGATGTCTTTGCATAGATCTCAAGAAATTATGTAGAATAAAAAATCATCAGATTCGGACACCCGAGTCAAAAGTAACGGCCTTCTGAAATTTTACGGTCAAAATATTGACTTTTATGCCACGTGTCAGCATGTGAATGGTGCAAAGTAGCGTATGGATGGGGTGCGACCGATCCCGCCTATGTGGGGCGCGACTTGTTGAGTCCACCGAGGGCGTCTCAGTGCAGTAGATTCGTAAATTGGTTTAAAACAACTATGTTTTCGTAATTCTTTATTTAAATAATAAGATATTAATTTTTTTGCCTTATTTTTTTGCAGGTATTTAAGCATATTTATAATTTTTTAATATAAATGCATACATATACATATACTCATTGGGTCATGCGGTTAAACCAGTGACCCAGTACCTCGACTGAGTCATTAATCGGGTCGGGTTTAATAACTGCTCAGAACGTATTCTACATATACAATTCTATTTAGTGCATATTTAGGAGCTTATTTTTTGTTTCTCTTCTCTCCTTGTAAACAAAAGCTTAGTCAAACACAATTTTAAAAAACTCTTATAATAAAAAGAGTTTTGAAAAATAAAATAAAAAAGTTAAAAGCTTCCCGAAAGAGCTTTTTTTAAGATATATTTCAACTTTTTTAAATTCTCATATTTATTTTTGAATTTTACCCTTATTTTAAACTTTTATTTACAAATTTTATTATTTACCCTAATAACAAATTATTTCATCTCATTTCCTTCAAATCTGTAAAAAGAACTTTATATAATTACCAAATAGCTTCAAAGAAAAATTGAACATTCTTTTTAACTCTAACTTAAAAGTAACTTTTAGGGGTCATTTGGTAGCGGATTAAATTTTAGATTCCTGTGAAGCTCATATCGAAAATCCTAGTTACTCACATTTAATACAAGGATTCTTAACATTTTTAAGAGAAAATGAGATTTCTTGTAATTAAAATTGTGAATAAGAATCCCATGAAATAATACCATCACGGGGGAATATTTTTGGATTCCCATCTAGTGGAAAATTTCTATATAATTTATAGGACATACATAACACTGTTTTAATAATTTCACTTGTGTTTAAACAAAAAAAAATTTGAAATAAAAATTATAGATAAAAGTTGCCGTTATTCTTTGTCCGTGCAAAGATATATTAGGACAAATTAATTTTTATATAAAAATTTTAAATACCTTATTGTAGATAATATTTGCTCTTGTACTAAGAGGTCTTTAGTTGGTTATTGAAATAAATATTTTTTATATTTAAAAATTCACTTTAATATTATATTAAACTATAATTATTTTATTTAAATTTAAGTCAAATTTAAAAATAAGACATATATAATTAATTTAAAATCTTAAAAATCAAAAGAATACAAGTTACTTTTATGGTAAATATAACAAATGATTAAATTTCTTAATACAAGACAGAATCCTATCAAAGCCAAAAAAATCTCCATTATAATAGGCAGCTAAATTTTAAAATTATATAAAATCTCTTGATTTAATTAAGAAAGTTAATCACAAATTCCTTAATTTTAATGATTAAGATTTCGTTATATTTCATCCGTTACACAACAATATGTTATATATGCTTTGAGCATTCGTTTAATGTTTCTTATATACATATTTTGCTTCTTCACATCTCGATCCATTCATTGCAAAACTAACATTAGAAATAAAACAAAACAAAAGACCATAGTTTATTCAAAAAGAAATTAGACTACCAACACGAATATGCATTGGTGCCCCTAGTTCTAAATAACTTAGTTGGAACTTACTAATTAATAATAAATAACATAATAGGAATTTAAACTTGCAAATGCAAACAACCACGTTATTTCCTCGTTCTTCAAGATGGATCACATTGAGGGTAAAACTTTCCTCTCTTCACATATTCAACATTCGCACAAGAAGCCTCGATGTCGCCACCGTCTACTGGTGTTAAAACAACATCTTGCAAGTAGAGTCCTTTGCAAGGGGCACTTTTGCTACAATGTAGTTTTATTGCTACTTTTGAGGCACTTGTTGCTTTAATGTTTTGATATCGCACGTCGCTCAATTCCACTGTTGAGCCCTGTCATTCCACCAAGATGGTCCTCATTATTATGACAATAATTTTCATGAAATGCTATATATCATATCATATGAACAATTGCTCTATATAAAGGACATGCAGTTCGAGAACATTAATTTAGTAAGAACCTGCTCTGGGCATGGAGTTGTCTGGTCGCAGTAGTTTTGATCTATGTATATGGGATTAGTCACATTTAGCATCTCTATGTTCATAAATCTTATGTTTCTTGCCTAACCAGAACCTCCCTGTGTTGAGATAGAGAAAAAAAAATAAGATATATAACATGAATAAAACACCTCTCGTCTTTCAAAATAAATACCCTTCACATACAAGTGTATTAGGAACAATCTTTTTAGATTTTATTTGTTTAGTGCAGATTAAATTTATGCACCTATGTATGGAAAAAATCTCTTACACGAAACATGTTTAGTATTAAATGCTTTAGGCATTACATTATAGAAAATGTAATGACTTATATGGCATTGTGCATGCATAATGAGTTTTCCCATTTTGATTGTCATGTCATTATACTTTGGTAAAGCCAAAAATTAAGTTGGCAACTTCAATTATGCTTTTTGCAGTCTATATTAATAATTAAGCCTCTATTTTCAACCGTTTGGGATGATATAGAGTGCCAAATAGCAAAGTCAAACACTTACCTGCCAAGTCTTTATCCTTACTCCATTGTTAGTTCCTATTAAGGTGGAACTGTTCACTAGCACATCAAAGACTTCAGCTTCTGAATTATCAGCCCCTAAGCTTCCAATGCTGCACAATAATAACAACATCAACATTTTAATTTAACCAATCAATTAAAAATTGACCTAAACAAAACTGCAACTTAGAGATGTTTATAATAAATCACAAACCTGATTCCATGTCGTGGACCGCAAGTAGTATTTATAGCTCGAACTTGTTGGGACCCACTTACTGTGGAAATACAGTCATCACCTTCAATAAAGTTGTGGGGAAAAAAATTAGAAATTTTAAAATTCAAGTGAATTTTTTTATGTATTATATTTGTTGTGTTGATCTTCATTTTTACCTGTCATAATGTGACTGTGGCTTATGATAATATTTTGGGTCTCCGTGACATGAATACCATCAGTGTTAGGGCTGTTCTCTGGCGCTTTAATCACCATATCCCAAACCCTAACATTCTTGCATCTCTGGATCCGAACATGCATTTGCTGTGCATTTTTTAACTTCAAGTCTGCCACTCTCAAGGAGTTGCATTCAATAAAGTCACAGCCTATGCAACAAATTTTCCAGGAGAAAAAAAGTTAGAATGAAAATAGAGCACCATGCATCCACTTCATAAATTATAATAGTTAAAGGTTTTTGTTACGAAGAACATTAAGTACTCACAGTTGGCGCATCTTTGCATGGCTTTGAAACAAAAGGAGGAGAGTAAAGAAATGACGGTCAGTATTGAAAATCAATAATAATGAGGACCATCTTGGTGGAATGACACGGCTCTGCATTGGAATTAAGCGACGTGCGGTATCAAAACATTAAAGGAACAAGTGCCTCAACAGTAGCAATCAAACTTCATTGCAGCAAAAGCGTCCCTTGCAAAGGACTCTACATGCAAGATGTTGTTTTAACACCAGTAGACGGTGGCGACATCGAGGCTTCTTGTGCGAATGTTGAATATGTCAAGAGAGGAAAGCTTTACCCTCAATGTGTTCCATCTTGAAGAAAGAGGAAATAATGTGGTTGTTTGCAATTGCAAATTTAAATTCCTATTATGTTATTTATTATTAATTAGTAAGTTCCAACTAAGTTATTTAGAACTAGGGGCACCAATGATATTCGTGTTGGTAGTCTAATTTTTTTTTTTTTGAACAAACTATGGTCTTTTTATTTTTTTTATTTCTAATGTTAGTTTTGCAATGAATGGATCGAGATGTGAAGAAGCAAAATAGGTATATAACAAAGATAAAACGAATGCTCAAAGCATATATAACATATTGTTGGGTAATGGATGAAATATATCGAAATCTTAATCCTTAAAATTTATAGCTGAATGACAGGATGCATGTAAGAATCACTTGACAAACTCTTCTGAGTTCCCAAGTTTGTGGGGGAAATGTTTGAAATAATAAAAGCAAGCATATTGAGACTGATTGGGAAATGCACAAAAACACAAACCGAGGGTGTCATATAATGGGACATATGTTACTGCATAGCTATTACAAGCCTGCAAAGAGAAAATTTGAATCAAGTCACTCAAGTCCCAAAGAAATAATTAATAATGCTAATAATCATACAATATAATATATGTTGTATTATATCACTCTTACAGGCACAGCTCCAACACATCTAGTTCTTGGAAGTTTGGGATTTAAATAGAACCTCCAAGCGAATATAGACAGACATAAACATAGAAAAAGAAAAAGAAAATAAAAAAATGGCCATGCCTTAAGATGTAATCATCGTATTATATATAGTGAGCAGTTGTAGTTATCTTTACATGATAAGTTAGTAGTATGTTAATATATGTTGCAGTGATGTAAATTTATTAAGGGCATTCATATCTAGACATAATTCTCACTTCAGGCTGTTTTATTTTTTAAACTACATATCAAAAATAAAAACTCATATCAAATGGCTGGATATATGCAAGTACTTAAATAAGATCTGTTATAAATTATAATTATATGATCTGAGGCTAAAAGCTTGTAATTATAAACTATAATTACAAGCATGTTAAAATACTGAAAAAAAAATACTAATCCTAATGAGACTTATAATGCTATCTTTCTTCCTACAATGAATACACAATCAAGTTTGAGCCCAAATGTAACACAAACCTGAATGGTAAGACACCGCATTCTATCAAATTGAGGTTATAGGGAACCTATAAGCGATCAAGGTGTTTGAATCATGCAGCCTGTCATCATACCAAATAAAAAAAAAAAAAATCATTCAAATTGCAAAGGGAGGGAATTCTCACTGAAAGTGTACAAAATGCTCTTGGAATTTGATTTGTAAATTGAGAATCTTTGTAGTTATTAACAAGGACTGCATTTTTAATGTTCATCTGATTATATGGTCGATGAATCATCAACTCATTTATTAGAAGAAAAAAAAAAGGTCAAAGAAACCCCTAGAAATTCATTACTCCATAGCATTGTCATGTGGCCTAGTTTTAAACTTTGAGACTGCCATTTATACCTAATGTTGATTAATTTACCTCTTTTTCTTTTGGTATATAATTAAAAGTTCAGTAGATCACCCAAGTAAAAAAAAATAGTAAATAAGAGATTATCTTATTTTAAAATAACCATCATAATAAATATTAAATTCAAAATCTTTATATCAACCGAGCAATTCATGGTAACATTGCTCAAACCACTAAAAACTAGTAAGCTTTTAACAGTGAATTATCATCTACAGTTCCTATGGCAACAGGTATAAATCTCACCCATCTTGGAGTATTAGCACGAAAATGACACAAAAAGGTCTCCACTAACTAATAAATCATTTCATAATAATTATTGTTACCAAAGCTATTAGAATTTAGAATGGAGTATAGGACGGACCTTTTAGAACTGATTATAACAGGCAAGTAACCTTTAGAAAGTACTACAAACGCCTACCTTTTATATCTATGTATCTGTCATTTCCTCATGTCCCATAATATTTAAAACATCTGGGACGTCATAAGCTAATTTGAAAAAATGGTTGCATAATAATATAAGCATCTAAAATTTAGCTTACCTGCTTCAGAAATTGATGCAACTTCAGAGGTGAAAAACAACAATTGAGCACAATTTTTTTTTTTTGGTGAAATTGAGCACATTTTAGTTAAATGCAAATTTTAGTAAATATTTATTAGAACTGATTCTGACCGATGCCATCTGTAAAAGCTTTTAAATTATAAGGAACAAACCTCACTCACCACCACAATGTGACAATTTCTTATACATTGATAGTTAAAACAATTTTACAGTGCCACAGGGTCAAATTTAAAACTCAACTCTTTGTAGTGGTGTCAAATGATATTCTAAGGATTTAATTTTATCTCACTATCAATGAACCATTTGGTGCATCTTGCTCAAAAAATTGTTAGAAGCTTTTATTGCAAGTGAAGAACCTTAGTTGTTCCGATATGGTGCTTTCTAGTTTACTGATTGTGCAAAGAAACAATAGCTCAAATTTAAACTATTGTAAATTATATTTCAGTAAAAAACAAAAAACAAATATTGTGTAAACAAATTAGATGCACAAAAAAGGATAGATTAACATTGATACAAGAACATAGAAAAGGTAAAATTAGGAAGCAAAACATACCCGTTTAACATCACCATTCCATATGCAATGAGCAGCCAAAAATCCAATTACAGAAGGTACAATATATAGAAGGGCAGGCTGAAACAAGGATAAAAAGAAAAGGGAAAATATGTTAATGGAAAAGATTGATCAGCAAATATCCATGACATTTTCACGTGCTCAACCAACCATTTATTAGACAATACAGTAACAATCCCCTTCCATCAAAAACATATCAAGAGGAAAGAAAAGACATAGAGAGAACAAAATGAAACTACAGATCATGTAAGTATGAGTAGGTACATTTTGGTTAGATTGAGCCGAATCTCTTCTTTTCCACTAGTGGTGCTTCCTTTCCCTTCTTCCCTTTTCTGCTTTCCAGATTATTCACACAACCAATCATGCATTAGAAGATGAAGCACAGAGCAACTTCACGAAGAAAACAAAAATGGAATCAACAACCTACTTATCCTTCTCTATTGGGCTAAATTTGGATTGGACAAACGTGCAATTGATACAACCTGTCTGCAATTAAAAGCACAAAATTTATAGGGAGTGATGGAGAATACAAGTCTTAAAGGAACTATTCATGTTTCTTTGTTCAGCCTGGTCAGTTACACACAGTGTGAGTACCAACCTTAATTTCTTTGGAAGTTCCATTTTATGCTTAGAATCAATGGCGGAAAACCTTATAGGGTCCTCAAATTATAAATATAATTGTAACTACTTGGACAGGTTCATTTAAGTCAGTCAAACCCCATTCGGTTGCCCCTGCAAGAATAGGGCTATGACAAATTGACAACCATATTCCGTCTGATA
>JAVKPL010010686.1:0-44708 GCA_032173675.1 Gastrolobium villosum
TGGAATTCATTTTTCGTCAAAAATCTTCGACGGAATCCATTTTCCGTCGAAAAACTTCACAAAATCAATTTCTTTTGCATTTATTTTATTAATCCGTTTTCGACGAAATTCTTTTTCCGTCGAAAAACTTCACAAAATCAATTTCTTTTGCATTTATTTTATTCATCCATTTTCGACGGAATTCATTTTCAGTCCAAAATCTTCAACGGAATCCATTTCCCGTCGAAAAACTTCACATAATAAATTTCTTTTGCATTTATTTTATTCATCCGTTTTCGATGGAATACATTTTTCGTCAAAAATCTTCAACGGAATCCATTTTTCGTAGAAAAACTTCATAATATAATTTCTTTTGCATTTATTTTATTCATCCATTTTCGACGGAATTCATTCTCCGTCTAAAATTTTCGACGAAATCCATTTTCCATCGAAAAGCTTCACAAAATAAATTTCTTTTGCATTTATTTTATTCATCCGTTTTCGACGGAATACATTTTTCGTCAAAAATCTTCAACGGAATCCATTTTTCGTCGAAAAACTTCATAAAATCAATTTCTTTTGCATTTATTTTATTCATCCATTTTCGACGGAATTCATTTTCCGTCTAAAATTTTCGACGGAATCTATTTTCCGTCGAATAACTTCATAAAATCAATTTCTTTTGCATTTATTTTATTCATCCATTTTCGACGTAATTCATTTTCCGTCAAAAATCTTCTACGGAATCTATTTCCCGTCGAAAAAATTCACAAAATCAATTTCTTTTGCATTTATTTTATTCATCCATTTTCGACGGAATTCGTTTTCCGTCAAAAATCTTCGACGGAATCCATTTTCCATCGAAAAACTTCACAAAATCAATTTCTTTTGCATTTATTTTATTCATCCATTTTCGACGGAATTCATTTTCCGTCAAAAATCTTCGACGGAATCCATTTTCCGTCGAAAAACTTCACAAAATCAATTTCTTTTGCATTTATTTTATTAATCCGTTTTCGACGAAATTCTTTTTCCGTCGAAAAACTTCACAAAATCAATTTCTTTTGCATTTATTTTATTCATCCATTTTCGACGGAATTCATTTTCCGTCCAAAATGTTCGACGGAATCCATTTCCCGTCGAAAAACTTCACATAATAAATTTCTTTTGCATTTATTTTATTCATCCGTTTTCGATGGAATACATTTTTCGTCAAAAATCTTCAACGGAATCCATTTTTCGTAGAAAAACTTCATAATATAATTTCTTTTGCATTTATTTTATTCATCCATTTTCGACGGAATTCATTCTCCGTCTAAAATTTTCGACGAAATCCATTTTCCATCGAAAAGCTTCACAAAATAAATTTCTTTTGCATTTATTTTATTCATCCATTTTCGACGGAATACATTTTTCGTCAAAAATCTTCAACGGAATCCATTTTTCGTCGAAAAACTTCATAAAATCAATTTCTTTTGCATTTATTTTATTCATCCATTTTCGACGGAATTCATTTTCCGTCTAAAATTTTCGACGGAATCTATTTTCCGTCGAATAACTTCATAAAATCAATTTCTTTTGCATTTATTTTATTCATCCATTTTCGACGGAATTCATTTTCCGTCAAAAATCTTCTACGGAATCTATTTCCCGTCGAAAAAATTCACAAAATCAATTTCTTTTGCATTTATTTTATTCATCCATTTTCGACGGAATTCGTTTTCCGTCAAAAATCTTCTACGGAATCCATTTTCCGTCGAAAAACTTCACAAAATCAATTTCTTTTGCATTTATTTTATTCATCCATTTTCGATGGAATTCATTTTCCGTCAAAAATCTTCGACGGAATCCATTTTCCGTCGAAAAACTTCACAAAATCAATTTCTTTTGCATTTATTTTATTAATCCGTTTTCGAAAATTCTTTTTCCGTCGAAAAACTTCACAAAATCAATTTCTTTTGCATTTATTTTATTCATCCATTTTCGACGGAATTCATTTTCCGTCCAAAATGTTCGACGGAATCCATTTCCCGTCGAAAAACTTCATAAAATCAATTTCTTTTGCATTTATTTTATTAATCCGAAAAACTTCACAATATTTTCTTTTGCAATTATTTTATTCATCCATTTTCGATGGAATTCATTTTCCGTCAAAAAAATCATTTTCCGTCAAAAATCTTCTACGGAATCCATTTTCGACGGAATACATTTTTCGTCAAAAATCTTAGACGGAATCCATTTTTCGTCGAAAAACTTCGTAAAAACAATTTCTTTTGCATTTATTTTATTCATCCATTTTCGACGGAATTCATTTTCCGTCAAAAATCTTCGACGGAATCCATTTTCCGTCGAAAAACTTCACAAAATCAATTTCTTTTGCATTTATTTTATTCATCCATTTTCGACGGAATTCATTTTCCGTCCAAAATCTTCGACGGATTCCATTTTCCGTCGAAAAACTTCACAAAATCAATTTCTTTTGCATTTATTTTATTCATCCGTTTTCGATGGAATTCATTTGCCGTCAAAAATCTTCGACGGAATCCATTTTCCGTCAAAAATCATCTACGGAATCCATTTTCCGTCGAAAATCTTCACAAAATCAATTTCTTTTGCATTTATTTTATTCATCCGTTTTCGACGGAATACATTTTTCGTCAAACATCTTCGACAGAATCCATTTTCCATCGAATAACCTCATAAAATCAATTTCTTTTGCATTTATTTTATTCATCCATTTTCGACGGAATTCATTTTCCGTCCAAAATCTTCGACGAAATCTATTTTCCGTTTAAAAAATTCACAAAATCAAATTTTTCGTAGAAAAACTTCATAATATAATTTCTTTTGCATTTATTTTAAGCATCCATTTTCGACGGAATTCATTCTCCGTCCAAAATCTTCGACGGAATCCATTTTCCGTCGAAAAACTTCACAAAATCAATTTCTTTTGCATTTATTTTATTCATCCATTTTCGACGGAATTCATTTTCCGTCAAAAATCTTCACAAAATCAATTTCTTTTGCATTTATTTTATTCATCCGTTTTCGACGGAATACATTTTTCGTCAAAAATCTTCAACGGAATCCATTTTTCGTCTAAAAACTTCATAAAATCAATTTCTTTTGCATTTATTTTATTCATCCATTTTCGACGGAATTCATTTTCCGTCAAAATTCTTCGACGGAATCTATTTTCCGTCGAATAACTTCATAAAATCAATTTCTTTTGCATTTATTTTATTCATCCATTTTCGACGGAATTCATTTTCCGTCAAAAATCTTCTACGGAATCTATTTCCCGTCGAAAAAATTCACAAAATCAATTTCTTTTGCATTTATTTTATTCATTTTCAACGGAATTCGTTTTCCATCAAAAATCTTCGACGGAATCCATTTTCCATCGAAAAACTTCACAAAATCAATTTCTTTTGCATTTATTTTATTCATCCAATTTCGACGGAATCCATTTTCCGTCGAAAAACGTCACAAAATCAATTTCTTTTGAATTTATTTTATTAATCCGTTTTCGACGAAAATTCTTTTTCCGTCGAAAAACTTCACAAAATCAATTACTTTTGCATTTATTTTATTCATCCATTTTCGACGGAATTCATTTTCCGTCCAAAATCTTCGACGGAATCCATTTTCCGTCGAAAAACTTCACAAAATCAATTTCTTTTGCATTTATTTTATTCATCCATTTTCGACGGAATTCATTTTCCGTCAAAAATCTTCACAAAATCAATTTCTTTTGCATTTATTTTATTCATCCGTTTTCGACGGAATACATTTTTCGTCAAAAATCTTCAACGGAATCAATTTTTCGTCGAAAAACTTCATAATATAATTTCTTTTGCATTTATTTTATTCATCCTTTTTCGACGGAATTCATTCTCCGTCCAAAATCTTCGACGGAATCCATTTTCCGTCGAAAAACTTCACAAAATCAATTTCTTTTGCATTTATTTTATTCATCCATTTTCGACGGAATTCATTTTCCATCAAAAATCTTCACAAAATCAATTTCTTTTGCATTTATTTTATTCATCCGTTTTCGACGGAATACATTTGTCGTCAAAAATCTTCAACGGAATCCATTTTTCGTCGAAAAACTTCAAAAAATCAATTTCTTTTGCATTTATTTTATTCATCCATTTTCGACGGAATTCATTTTCCGTCCAAAATCTTCGACGGAATCTATTTTCCGTCGAATAACTTCATAAAATCAATTTCTTTTTCATTTATTTTATTCATCCATTTTCGACGGAATTCATTTTCCGTCAAAAATCTTCTACGGAATCTATTTCCCGTCGAAAAAATTCACAAAATCAATTTCTTTTGCATTTATTTTATTCATCCATTTTCGACGAAATCCATTTTCCGTCGAAAAACTTCACAAAATCAATTTCTTTTGCATTTATTTTATTCATCCATTTTCGACGGAATTCATTTTTCGTCAAAAATCTTCGACGGAATCCATTTTCCGTCGAAAAACTTCACAAAATCAATTTCTTTTGCATTTATTTTATTAATCCGTTTTCGACGAAATTCTTTTTCCTTCGAAAAACTTCACAAAATCAATTTCTTTTGCATTTATTTTATTCATCCATTTTCGACGGAATTCATTTTCCGTCCAAAATCTTCGACGGAATCCATTTTCCATCGAAAAACTTCACATAATAAATTTCTTTTGCATTTATTTTATTCATCCGTTTTCGATGGAATACATTTTTCGTCAAAAATCTTCAACGAAATCCATTTTTCGTAGAAAAACTTCATAATATAATTTCTTTTGCATTTATTTTATTCATCCATTTTCGACAGAATTCATTCTCCGTCTAAAATTTTCGACGAAATCCATTTTCCATCGAAAAACTTCACAAAATAAATTTCTTTTGCATTTATTTTATTCATCCATTTTCGACGACGGAATTCATTTTCCGTCAAAAATCTTCATAAAATCAATTTCTTTTGCATTTATTTTATTCATCCGTTTTCGACGGAATACATTTTTCGTCAAAAATCTTCAACGGAATCCATTTTTCGTCGAAAAACTTCATAAAATCAATTTCTTTTGCATTTATTTTATTCATCCATTTTCGACGGAATTCATTTTCCGTCTAAAATTTTCGACGGAATCTATTTTCCGTCGAATAACTTCATAAAATCAATTTCTTTTGCATTTATTTTATTCATCCATTTTCGACGGAATTCATTTTCCGTCAAAAATCTTCTACGGAATCTATTTCCCGTCGAAAAAATTCACAAAATCAATTTCTTTTGCATTTATTTTATTCATCCATTTTCGACGGAATTCGTTTTCCGTCAAAAATCTTCGACGGAATCCATTTTCCATCGAAAAACTTCACAAAATCAATTTCTTTTGCATTTATTTTATTCATCCATTTTCGACGGAATTCTTTTTCCGTCAAAAATCTTCGACGGAATCCATTTTCCGTCGAAAAACTTCACAAAATCAATTTCTTTTGCATTTATTTTATTAATCCGTTTTCGACGAAATTCTTTTTCCGTCGAAAAACTTCACAAAATCAATTTCTTTTGCATTTATTTTATTCATCCATTTTCGACGGAATTCATTTTCCGTCCAAAATGTTCGACGGAATCCATTTCCCGTCGAAAAACTTCATAAAATCAATTTCTTTTGCATTTATTTTGTTCATCCGTTTTTTACGGAATTTGTTTTCCGTCGAAAAACTTCACAATATCAATTTCTTTTGCAATTATTTTATTCATCCATTTTCGATGGAATTCATTTTCCGTCAAAAATCTTCGACGGAATCCATTTTCCGTCAAAAATCTTCTACGGAATCCATTTTCGACGGAAAACATTTTTCGTCAAAAATCTTAGACGGAATCCATTTTTCGTCGAAAAACTTCGTAAAAACAATTTCTTTTGCATTTATTTTATTCATCCATTTTCGACGGAATTCATTTTCCGTCAAAAATCTTCGACGGAATCCATTTTCCGTCGAAAAACTTCACAAAATCAATTTCTTTTGCATTTATTTTATTCATCCATTTTCGACGGAATTCATTTTCCGTCCAAAATCTTCGACGGATTCCATTTTCCGTCGAAAAACTTCACAAAATCAATTTCTTTTGCATTTATTTTATTCATCCGTTTTCGACGGAATTCATTTTCCGTCAAAAATCTTCGACGGAATCCATTTTCCGTCGAAAAACTTCACAAAATCAATTTCTTTTGCATTTATTTTATTAATCCGTTTTCGACGAAATTCTTTTTCCGTCGAAAAACTTCACAAAATCAATTTTTTTTTGCATTTATTTTATTCATCCATTTTCGACGGAATTCATTTTCCGTCCAAAATGTTCGACGGAATCCATTTCCCGTCGAAAAACTTCACATAATAAATTTCTTTTGCATTTATTTTATTCATCCGTTTTCGATGGAATACATTTTTCGTCAAAAATCTTCAACAGAATCCATTTTTTGTAGAAAAACTTCATAATATAATTTCTTTTGCATTTATTTTATTCATCCATTTTCGACGGAATTCATTCTCCGTCCAAAATCTTCGACGAAATCCATTTTCCGTCGAAAAACTTCACAAAATCAATTTCTTTTGCATTTATTTTATTCATCCATTTTCGACGGAATTCATTTTCCGTCAAAAATCTTCACAAAATCAATTTCTTTTGCATTTATTTTATTCATCCGTTTTTGACGGAATACATTTTTCGTCAAAAATCTTCAACGGAATCCATTTTTCGTCGAAAAACTTCATAAAATCAATTTCTTTTGCATTTATTTTATTCATCCATTTTCGACGGAATTCATTTTCCGTCCAAAATCTTCGACGGAATCTATTTTCCGTCGAATAACTTCACAAAATCAGTTTCTTTTGCATTTATTTTATTAATCCGTTTTCGACGAAATTCTTTTTCCATCGAAAAACTTCACAAAATCAATTTCTTTTGCTTTTATTTTATTCATCCATTTTCGACGGAATACATTTTTAGTCAAAAATCTTCGACGGAATTCATTTTCCATCGAAAATCTTCATAAAATCAATTTCTTTTGCATTTATTTTATTCAACCATTTTCGACGGAATTCATTTTACGTCAAAAATCTTCGACGGAATCCATTTTTCGTCGAAAAACTTCACAAAATCAAATTCTTTTGCATTTATTTTATTCATCCGTTTTCGATGAAATTCTTTTGCCGTAAAAAATCTTCGATGGAATCCATTTTCCGTAAAAAATCTTCTACGGAATCCATTTTCCGTCGAAAAACATCACAAAATCAATTACTTTTGCATTTATTTTATTCATCCGTTTTCGACGGAATACATTTTTTGTCAAAAATCTTCAACGGAATCCATTTTTCGTCGAAAAGTTAATAAAATCAATTTCTTTTGCATTTATTTTATTCATCCATTTTCAACGGAATTCATTTTCCGTCAAAAATCTTCGACGGAATCCATTTTTCGTCGAAAAACTTCATAAAATCAATTTCTTTTGCATTTATTTTATTCATCCATTTTCGACGGAATCCGTTTTCCATCGAAAAATTTCACAATATCAATTTCTTTTGCATTTATTTTATTCATCCATTTTCGACGGAATTCATTTTCCGTCGAAAAACTTCACAAAATAAATTTCTTTTGCATTAATTTAATTCATCCATTTTCGACGGAATACATTTTCCGTCAAAAATCTTCGACGGAATCTATTTTGCGTCGAAAAACTCACAAAATCAATTTTCTTTGCATTTATTTTATTAATCCGTTTTCGACGAAATCCTTTTTCCGTCGAAAAAACTTCACAAAATCAATTTCTTTTGCATTTATTTTACTCATCCATTTTCGACGGAATTCATTTTTCGTCAAAAATCTTCGACGGAATCCATTTTCCGTCGAAAAACTTCACAAAATCAATTTCTTTTGCATTTATTTTATTAATCCGTTTTCGACGAAATTCTTTTTCCGTCGAAAAACTTCACAAAATCAATTTCTTTTGCATTTATTTTATTCATCCATTTTCGACGGAATTCATTTTCCGTCCAAAATCTTCGACGGAATCCATTTTCCATCGAAAAACTTCACATAATAAATTTCTTTTGCATTTATTTTATTCATCCGTTTTCGATGGAATACATTTTTCGTCAAAAATCTTCAACGGAATCCATTTTTCGTAGAAAAACTTCATAATATAATTTCTTTTGCATTTATTTTATTCATCCATTTTCGACAGAATTCATTCTCCGTCTAAAATTTTCGACGAAATCCATTTTCCATCGAAAAACTTCACAAAATAAATTTCTTTTGCATTTATTTTATTCATCCATTTTCGACGGAATTCATTTTCCGTCAAAAATCTTCATAAAATCAATTTCTTTTGCATTTATTTAAATCATCCATTTTCGACGGAATACATTTTTCGTCAAAAATCTTCAACGGAATCCATTTTTCGTCGAAAAACTTCATAAAATCAATTTCTTTTGCATTTATTTTATTCATCCATTTTCGACGGAATTCATTTTCCGTCTAAAATTTTCGACGGAATCTATTTTCCGTCGAATAACTTCGTAAAATCAATTTCTTTTGCATTTATTTTATTCATCCATTTTCGACGGAATTCATTTTACGTCAAAAATCTTCGACGGAATCCATTTTCCGTCGAAAAACTTCACAAAATCAATTTCTTTTGCATTTATTTTATTCATCCGTTTTCGATGAAATTCTTTTGCCGTAAAAAATCTTCGATGGAATCCATTTTCCGTAAAAAATCTTCTACGGAATCCATTTTCCGTCGAAAAACATCACAAAATCAATTACTTTTGCATTTATTTTATTCATCCGTTTTCGACGGAATACATTTTTTGTCAAAAATCTTCAACGGAATCCATTTTTCGTCGAAAAGTTAATAAAATCAATTTCTTTTGCATTTATTTTATTCATCCATTTTCAACGGAATTCATTTTCCGTCAAAAATCTTCGACGGAATCCATTTTTCGTCGAAAAACTTCATAAAATCAATTTCTTTTGCATTTATTTTATTCATCCATTTTCGACGGAATCCGTTTTCCATCGAAAAATTTCACAATATCAATTTCTTTTGCATTTATTTTATTCATCCATTTTCGACGGAATTCATTTTCCGTCGAAAAACTTCACAAAATAAATTTCTTTTGCATTAATTTAATTCATCCATTTTCGACGGAATACATTTTCCGTCAAAAATCTTCGACGGAATCTATTTTGCGTCGAAAAACTCACAAAATCAATTTTCTTTGCATTTATTTTATTAATCCGTTTTCGACGAAATCCTTTTTCCGTCGAAAAAACTTCACAAAATCAATTTCTTTTGCATTTATTTTACTCATCCATTTTCGACGGAATTCATTTTTCGTCAAAAATCTTCGACGGAATCCATTTTCCGTCGAAAAACTTCACAAAATCAATTTCTTTTGCATTTATTTTATTAATCCGTTTTCGACGAAATTCTTTTTCCGTCGAAAAACTTCACAAAATCAATTTCTTTTGCATTTATTTTATTCATCCATTTTCGACGGAATTCATTTTCCGTCCAAAATCTTCGACGGAATCCATTTTCCATCGAAAAACTTCACATAATAAATTTCTTTTGCATTTATTTTATTCATCCGTTTTCGATGGAATACATTTTTCGTCAAAAATCTTCAACGGAATCCATTTTTCGTAGAAAAACTTCATAATATAATTTCTTTTGCATTTATTTTATTCATCCATTTTCGACAGAATTCATTCTCCGTCTAAAATTTTCGACGAAATCCATTTTCCATCGAAAAACTTCACAAAATAAATTTCTTTTGCATTTATTTTATTCATCCATTTTCGACGGAATTCATTTTCCGTCAAAAATCTTCATAAAATCAATTTCTTTTGCATTTATTTTATTCATCCATTTTCGACGGAATACATTTTTCGTCAAAAATCTACAACGGAATCCATTTTTCGTCGAAAAACTTCATAAAATCAATTTCTTTTGCATTTATTTTATTCATCCATTTTCGACGGAATTCATTTTCCGTCTAAAATTTTCGACGGAATCTATTTTCCGTCGAATAACTTCGTAAAATCAATTTCTTTTGCATTTATTTTATTCATCCATTTTCGACGGAATTCATTTTCCGTCAAAAATCTTCTACGGAATCTATTTCCCGTCGAAAAAATTCACAAAATCAATTTCTTTTGCATTTATTTTATTCATCCATTTTCGACGGAATTCATTTTCCGTCAAAAATCTTCGACGCAATCCATTTTCCGTCGAAAAACTTCACAAAATCAATTTCTTTTGCATTTATTTTATTAATCCATTTTCGACGGAATTCTTTTTCCGTCAAAAATCTTCGACGGAATCCATTTTCCGTCAAAAATCTTCACAAAATCAATTTCTTTTGCATTTATTTTATTAATCCGTTTTCGACGAAATTCTTTTTCCGTCGAAAAACTTCACAAAATCAATTTCTTTTGCATTTATTTTATTCATCCATTTTCGACGGAATTCATTTTCCGTCCAAAATGTTCGACGGAATCCATTTCCCGTCGAAAAACTTCATAAAATCAATTTCTTTTGCATTTATTTTGTTCATCCGTTTTTTACGGAATTTGTTTTCCGTCGAAAAACTTCACAATATCAATTTCTTTTGCAATTATTTTATTCATCCATTTTCGATGGAATTCATTTTCCGTCAAAAATCTTCGACGGAATCCATTTTCCGTCAAAAATCTTCTACGGAATCCATTTTCGACGGAATACATTTTTCGTCAAAAATCTTAGACGGAATCCATTTTTCGTCGAAAAACTTCGTAAAAACAATTTCTTTTGCATTTATTTTATTCATCCATTTTCGACGGAATTCATTTTCCGTCAAAAATCTTCGACGGAATCCATTTTCCGTCGAAAAACTTCACAAAATCAATTTCTTTTGCATTTATTTTATTCATCCATTTTCGACGGAATTCTTTTTCCGTCCAAAATCTTCGACGGATTCCATTTTCCGTCGAAAAACTTCACAAAATCAATTTCTTTTGCATTTATTTTATTCATCCGTTTTCGATGGAATTCATTTGCCGTCAAAAATCTTCGACGGAATCCATTTTCCGTCAAAAATCATCAACGGAATCCATTTTCCGTCGAAAATCTTCACAAAATCAATTTCTTTTGCATTTATTTTATTCATCCGTTTTCGACGGAATACATTTTTCGTCAAACATCTTCGACAGAATCCATTTTCCATCGAATAACCTCATAAAATCAATTTCTTTTGCATTTATTATATTCATCCATTTTCGACGGAATTCATTTTCCGTCCAAAATCTTCGACGAAATCTATTTTCCGTTTAAAAAATTCACAAAATCAAATTTTTCGTAGAAAAACTTCATAATATAATTTCTTTTGCATTTATTTTAAGCATCCATTTTCGACGGAATTCATTCTCCGTCCAAAATCTTCGACGGAATCCATTTTCCGTCGAAAAACTTCACAAAATCAATTTCTTTTGCATTTATTTTATTCATCCATTTTCGACGGAATTCATTTTCCATCAAAAATCTTCACAAAATCAATTTCTTTTGCATTTATTTTATTCATCCGTTTTCGACGGAATACATTTTTCGTCAAAAATCTTCAACGGAATCCATTTTTCGTCTAAAAACTTCATAAAATCAATTTCTTTTGCATTTATTTTATTCATCCATTTTCGACGGAATTCATTTTCCGTCAAAATTCTTCGACGGAATCTATTTTCCGTGGAATAACTTCATAAAATCAATTTCTTTTGCATTTACTTTATTCATCCATTTTCGACGGAATTCATTTTCCGTCAAAAATCTTCTACGGAATCTATTTCCCGTCGAAAAAATTCACAAAATCAATTTCTTTTGCATTTATTTTATTCATCCATTTTCGACGGAATTCATTTTCCATCAAAAATCTTCGACGAAATCCATTTTCCATCGAAAAACTTCACAAAATCAATTTCTTTTGCATTTATTTTATTCATCCAATTTCGACGGAATCCATTTTCCGTCGAAAAACGTCACAAAATCAATTTCTTTTGAATTTATTTTATGAATCCGTTTTCGACGAAATTCTTTTTCCGTCGAAAAACTTCACAAAATCAATTACTTTTGCATTTATTTTATTCATCCATTTTCGACGGAATTCATTTTCCGTCCAAAATCTTCGACGGAATCCATTTTCCGTCGAAAAACTTCACAAAATCAATTTCTTTTGCATTTATTTTATTCATCCATTTTCGACGGAATTCATTTTCCGTCAAAAATCTTCACAAAATCAATTTCTTTTGCATTTATTTTATTCATCCGTTTTCGACGGAATACATTTTTCGTCAAAAATCTTCAACGGAATCAATTTTTCGTCGAAAAACTTCGTAATATAATTTCTTTTGCATTTATTTTATTCATCCTTTTTCGACGGAATTCATTCTCCGTCCAAAATCTTCGACGGAATCCATTTTCCGTCGAAAAACTTCACAAAATCAATTTCTTTTGCATTTATTTTATTCATCCATTTTCGACGGAATTCATTTTCCATCAAAAATCTTCACAAAATCAATTTCTTTTGCATTTATTTTATTCATCCGTTTTCGACGGAATACATTTGTCGTTAAAAATCTTCAACGGAATCCATTTTTCGTCGAAAAACTTCAAAAAATCAATTTCTTTTGCATTTATTTTATTCATCCATTTTCGACGGAATTCATTTTCCGTCAAAAATCTTCGACGGAATCTATTTTCCGTCGAATAACTTCATAAAATCAATTTCTTTTGCATTTATTTTATTCATCCATTTTCGACGGAATTCATTTTCCGTCAAAAATCTTCTACGGAATCTATTTCCCGTCGAAAAAATTCACAAAATCAATTTCTTTTGCATTTATTTTATTCATCCATTTTCGACGAAATCCATTTTCCATCGAAAAACATCACAAAATCAATTTCTTTTGCATTTATTTTACTCATCCATTTTCGACGGAATTCATTTTTCGTCAAAAATCTTCGACGGAATCCATTTTCCGTCGAAAAACATCACAAAATCAATTTCTTTTGCATTTATTTTATTAATCCGTTTTCGACGAAATTCTTTTTCCGTCGAAAAACTTCACAAAATCAATTTCTTTTGCATTTATTTTATTCATCCATTTTCGACGGAATTCATTTTCCGTCCAAAATCTTCGACGGAATCCATTTCCCGTCGAAAAACTTCACATAATAAATTTCTTTTGCATTTATTTTATTCATCCGTTTTCGATGGAATCCATTTTTCGTCAAAAATCTTCAACGGAATCCATTTTTCGTAGAAAAACTTCATAATATAATTTCTTTTGCATTTATTTTATTCATCCATTTTCGACGGAATTCATTCTCCGTCTAAAATTTTCGACGAAATCCATTTTCCATCGAAAAACTTCACAAAATAAATTTCTTTTGCATTTATTTTATTCATCCATTTTCGACGGAATTCATTTTCCGTCAAAAATCTTCACAAAATCAATTTCTTTTGCATTTATTTTATTCATCCGTTTTCGACGGAATACATTTTTCGTCAAAAATCTTCAACGGAATCCATTTTCCGTCGAAAAACTTCATAAAATCAATTTCTTTTGCATTTATTTTATTCATCCATTTTCGACGGAATTCATTTTCCGTCTAAAATTTTCGACGGAATCTATTTTCCGTCGAATAAATTCATAAAATCAATTTCTTTTGCATTTATTTTATTCATCCATTTTCGACGGAATTCATTTTCCGTCAAAAATCTTCTACGGAATCTATTTCCCGTCGAAAAAATTCACAAAATCAATTTCTTTTGCATTTATTTTATTCATCCATTTTCGACGGAATTCGTTTTCCGTCAAAAATCTTCGACGGAATCCATTTTCCATCGAAAAACTTCACAAAATCAATTTCTTTTGCATTTATTTTATTCATCCATTTTCGACGGAATTCATTTTCCGTCAAAAATCTTCGACGGAATCCATTTTCCGTCGAAAAACTTCACAAAATCAATTTCTTTTGCATTTATTTTATTAATCCGTTTTCGACGAAATTCTTTTTCCGTCGAAAAACTTCACAAAATCAATTTTTTTTTGCATTTATTTTATTCATCCATTTTCGACGGAATTCATTTTCCATCCAAAATGTTCGACGGAATCCATTTCCCGTCGAAAAACTTCACATAATAAATTTCTTTTGCATTTATTTTATTCATCCGTTTTCGATGGAATACATTTTTCGTCAAAAATCTTCAACAGAATCCATTTTTTGTAGAAAAACTTCATAATATAATTTCTTTTGCATTTATTTTATTCATCCATTTTCGACGGAATTCATTCTCCGTCCAAAATCTTCGACGAAATCCATTTTCCGTCGAAAAACTTCACAAAATCGATTTCTTTTGCATTTATTTTATTCATCCATTTTCGACGGAATTCATTTTCCGTCAAAAATCTTCACAAAATCAATTTCTTTTGCATTTATTTTATTCATCCGTTTTTGACGGAATACATTTTTCGTCAAAAATCTTCAACGGAATCCATTTTTCGTCGAAAAACTTCATAAAATCAATTTCTTTTGCATTTATTTTATTCATCCATTTTCGACGGAATTCATTTTCCGTCGAAAATCTTCGACGGAATCCATGTTTCGTCGAAAAACTTCACAAAATCAATTTCTTTTGCATTTATTTTATTCATCCGTTTTCGATGAAATTCTTTTGCCATAAAAAATCTTCGATGGAATCCATTTTCCGTCAAAAATCTTCTACGGAATCCATTTTCCGTCGAAAAACATCACAAAATCAATTACTTTTGCATTTATTTTATTCATCCGTTTTCGACGGAATACATTTTTTGTCAAAAATCTTCAACGAAATCCATTTTTCGTCGAAAAGTTAATAAAATCAATTTCTTTTGCATTTATTTTATTCATCCATTTTCAACGGAATTCATTTTCCGTCAAAAATCTTCGACGGAATCCATTTTTCGTCGAAAAACTTCATAAAATCAATTTCTTTTGCATTTATTTTATGCATCCATTTTCGACGGAATCCGTTTTCCATCGAAAAATTTCACAATATCAATTTCTTTTGCATTTATTTTATTCATCCATTTTCGACGGAATTCATTTTCCGTCGAAAAACTTCACAGAATAAATTTCTTTTGCATTAATTTAATTCATCCATTTTCGACGGAATACATTTTCCGTCAAAAATCTTCGACGGAATCTATTTTGCGTCGAAAAACTCACAAAATCAATTTTCTTTGCATTTATTTTATTAATCCGTTTTCGACGAAATCCTTTTTCCGTCGAAAAAACTTCACAAAATCAATTTCTTTTGCATTTATTTTAGTCATCCGTTTTCGACGGAATACATTTTTCGTCAAAAATCTTCGACGGAATCCATTTTTCATCGAAAAACATCATAAAATAATTTCTTTAGCATTTATTTTATTCATCCATTTTCGACAGAATTCATTTTCCGTCAAAAATCTTCGACGGAATCCATTTTCCGTCGAAAAACTTCACAAAATCAATTTCTTTTGCATTTATTTTATTCATCCGTTTTCGACGGAATTCATTTTCCGTCAAAAATCTTCAAAAAATCAATTTCTTTTGCATTTATTTTATTAATCCGTTTTCAACGGAATACATTTTTCGTCAAAAATCTTCGACGTGATCCATTTTTCGTCGAAAAACTTCATAAAATCAATTTCTTTTGCATTTATTTTATTCATCCATTTCCGACGGAATTCATTTTCCATCAAAAATCTTCGACGGAATCTATTTTCCGTCGAAAAAATTCTCAAAATCAATTTCTTTTGCATTTATTTTATTCATCCATTTTCGACAGAATTCATTTTCTGTCAAAAATCTTCGACGGAATCCATTTTCCGTCGAAAAACTTCACAAAATCAATTTCTTTTGCATTTATTTTATTCATCCCTTTTCGACGGAATTCAGTCTCCGTCCAAAATCTTCGACGGAATCCATTTTCCGTTGAAAAACTTTACAAAATCAATTTCTTTTGTATTTGTTTTATTAATCCGTTTTCGACGAAATTCTTTTTCCATCGAAAAACTTCACAAAATCAATTTCTTTTGCTTTTATTTTATTCATCCATTTTCGACGGAATACATTTTTAGTCAAAAATCTTCGACGAAATTCATTTTCCATCGAAAATCTTCATAAAATCAATTTCTTTTGCATTTATTTTATTCGTCCATTTTCGACGAAATTCATTTTCCGTCCAAAATCTTCGACGGAATCCATTTTCCGTCGAAAAACTTCACAAAATCAATTTCTTTTGCATTTATTTTATTCATCCATTTTCGACGGAATTCATTTTCCGTCCAAAATCTTCACAAAATCAATTTCTTTTGCATTTATTTTATTCATCCGTTTTCGACGGAATACATTTTTCGTCAAAAATCTTCAACGGAATCCATTTTTCGTCGAAAAACTTCATAAAATCAATTTCTTTTGCATTTATTTTATTCATCCATTTTCGAAGGAATTCATTTTCCGTCAAAAATCTTCGACGGAATCTATTTTCCGTCGAATAACTTCACAAAATCAATTTCTTTTGCATTTATTTTATTCATCCATTTTCGACGGAATTCATTTTCCGTTACAAATCTTCGACGGAATCCATTTTCCGTCGAATAACTTCACAAAATCAATTTCTTTTGCATTTATTTTATTCATCCATTTTCGACGGAATTCATTTTCCGTCACAAATCTTCGACGGAATCCATTTTCCGTCGAAAAACTTCTCAAAATCAATTTCTTTTGCATTTATTTTATTCATCCGTTTTCGACGGAATTCATTTTCCGTCAAAAATCTTCACAAAATAAATTTCTTTTGCATTTATTTTATTAATCCGTTTTCAACGGAATACATTGTTCGTCAAAAATCTTCGACGGGATCCTTTTTTCGTCGAAAAACTTCATAAAATCAATTTCTTTTGCATTTAATTTATTCATCCATTTCCGACGGAATTCATTTTCCGTCAAAAATCTTCGACGGAATCCATTTTCCGTCGAAAAACTTCCCAAAATCAATTTCTTTTGCATTTATTTTATTCAACCTTTTTCGGTGGAATTCATTTTTCGTCAAAAATCTTCGACGGAATCCATTTTCCGTCGAAAAACTTCCCAAAATCAATTTCTTTTACATTTATTTTATTCATCCGTTTTCGACGGAATTCATTTTCCGTCAAAAATCTTCGACGGAATCCATTTTCCATCAAAAATCTTCTTCGGAATCCATTTTCCGTCGAAAAACTTCAAAAAATCAATTTCCTTTACTTTTATTTTATTAATCCATGTTCGACGGAATTCTTTTTCCGTTGAAAAACTTCACAAAATAAATTTCTTTTGCACTAATTTAATTCATTCATTTTGGACGAAATACATTTTCTGTCAAAAATCTTCGACGGAATCCATTTTCCGTTGAAAAACTTCACAAAATCAATTTCTTTTGCATTTACTTTATTCATCCATTTTCGACGGAATACATTTTCCGTAAAAAATCTTCGACCGAATCCATTTTCCGTCGAAAAACTTCACAAAATCAATTTCTTTTGCATTTATTTTATTCATCCGTTTTCGATGGAATTCATTTTCCGACAAAAATCTTCGAAGGAATCCATTTTCCGTCAAACGTCTTCTACGGAATCCATTTTCCGTCGAAAAACTGCACAAAATCAATTTCTTTTGCATTTACTTTATTCATCTGTTTTCGTCGGAATTTGTTTTCTGTCGAAAAACTTCACAAAATCAATTTCTTTTGAATTTATTTTATTCATCCGTTTTCGAAGGAATCCGTTTTACGTCGAAAAACTTCATAAAATCAATTTTTTTGCATTTATTTTATTCATCCATTTTCGACGGAATTCATTTTCCATCAAAAATCTTCGACGGAATCCATTTTCCATCAAAAATCTTCTACGGAATCCATTTTCCGTCGAAAAACTTCAAAAATCAATTTCTTTTACATTTATTTTATTAATCCTTGTTCGACGGAATTCATTATCCGTTGAAACACTTCACAAAATAAATTTCTTTTGCATTAAATTAATTCATTCATTTTCGACGGAAAACATTTTTCGTCAAAAATCTTCGACGGAATCCATTTTGCGTCGAAAAACTTCACAAAATCAATTTCTTTTGCATTTATTTTATTCATCCTTTTTCGATGGAATTCATTTTCCGTCAAAAATTTTCGACGGAATCCATTTTCCGTCGAAAAACTTACAAAATCAATTTCCTTTGTATTTATTTTATTAATCTGTTTTCGACGAAATTCTTTTTCCGTCGAAAAACTACACAAAATCAATTTCTTTTGTATTTATTTTATTCATCCGTTTTTGACGGAATACTTTTTTCGTCAAAAATCTTCGACGGAATCCATTTTTCGTCGAAAAACTTCATAAAATAATTTCTTTTGCATTTATTTTATTCATCCATTTTCGACGGAATTCATTCTCCGTCCAAAATCTTCGACGGAATCCATTTTCCGTCGAAAAACTTCACAAAATCAATTTCTTTTGCATTTATTTTATTAATCCGTTTTCGACGAAATTCTTTTTCCATCGAAAAACTTCACAAAATCAATTTCTTTTGCTTTTATTTTATTCATCCATTTTCGACGGAATACATTTTTAGTCAAAAATCTTCGACGGAATTCATTTTCCATCGAAAATCTTCATAAAATCAATTTCTTTTGCATTTATTTTATTCATCCATTTTCGACGGAATTCATTTTCCGTCCAAAATCTTCGACGGAATCCATTTTCCGTCGAAAAACTACACAAAATCAATATCTTTTGCATTTATTTTATTCATCCATTTTCGACGGAATTCGTTTTCCGTCAAAAATCTTCACAAAATCAATTTCTTTTGCATTTATTTTATTCATCCGTTTTCGACGGAATACATTTTTCGTCAAAAATCTTCAACGGAATCCATTTTCCGTCGAAAAACTTCACAAAATCAATTTCTTTTGCATTTATTTTATTAATCCATTTTCGACGAAATTCTTTTTCCGTCGAAAAACTTCACAAAATCAATTTCTTTTGCATTTATTTTATTCATCCATTTTCGACGGAATACATTTTCCGTCAAAAATCATCGACGGAATCCATTTTGCGTCGAAAAACTCACAAAATCAATTTTCTTTGCATTTATTTTATTAATCCGTTTTCGATGAAATCCTTTGTCCGTCGAAAAACTTCACAATCAATTTCTTTTGCATTTATTTTAGTCATCCGTTTTCGACGGAATACATTTTTCGTCAAAAATCTTCGACGGAATCCATTTTTCGTCGAAAAACTTCACAAAATCAATTTCTTTTGCAATTATTTTATTCATCCATTTTCGACGGAATTCATTTTCTGTCAAAAATCTTCGACGAAATCCATTTTCCGTCGAAAAACTTCGCAAAATCAATTTCTTTTGCATTTATTTTATTCATCCGTTTTCGACGGAATTCATTTTCCGTCAAAATTTTTCACAAAATCAGTTTCTTTTGCATTTATCTTATTAATCCGTTTTCAACGGAAAACATTTTTCGTCAAAAATCTTTGACGAAATCTATTTTGCGTCGAAAAACTTCATAAAGTCAATTTCTTTTGCATTTATTTTATTCATCCGTTTTCGACGGAATTCATTTTCCGTCAAAAATCTTCGACGGAATCCATTTTCCATCAAAAATCTTCTACGGAATCCATTTTCCGTCGAAAAACTTCAAAAAAACAATTTCTTTTGCATTTATTTTATTATTCCGTTTTCGACGAATTTCTTTTTCTGTCGAAAAACTTCATAAAATCAACTTCTTTTGCATTTATTTTATTCATCCATTTTCGACGGAATTCTTTTTCCGTCAAAAATCTTCGACGGAATCCATTTTCCGTCGAAAAACTTCACAAAATCAATTTCTTTTGCATTTATTTTATTCATCCATTTTCGACCGGATACATTTTCCGTAAAAAATCTTCGACAGAATCCATTTTCCATCGAAAAACTTCACAAAATCAATTTCTTTTGCATTTATTTTATTCATCCGTTTTCGATGGAATTCATTTTCCATCAAAAATCTTCGAAGGAATCCATTTTCCGTCAAACATCTTCCACGGAATCCATTTTCCGTCGAAAAACTGCACAAAATCAATTTCTTTTGCATTTACTTTATTCATCTGTTTTCGGCGGAATTTGTTTTCTGTCGAAAAACTTCACAAAATCAATTTCTTTTGAATTTATTTTATTCATCCGTTTTCGAAGGAAACCGTTTTACGTCGAAAAACTTCATAAAATCAATTTCTTTTGCATTTATTTTATTCATCCATTTTCGATGGAATTCATTTTCCGTCAAAAATCTTCGACGGAATCCATTTTCCATCAAAAATCTTCTACGGAATCCATTTTCCGTCGAAAAACTTCAAAAAATCCATTTCTTTTGCATTTATCTTATTGTTACGTTTTCGACGAAATTCTTTTTCTGTCGAAAAACTTCACAAAATCAATTTCTTTTGCATTTATTTTATTCATCCGTTTTCGACGGAATACATTTTTCGTCAAAAATCTTCGACGGAATCCATTTTGCGTCGAAAAACTCACAAAATCAATTTTCTTTGCATTTATTTTATTAATCCGTTTTCGATGAAATCCTTTGTCCGTCGAAAAACTTCACAATCAATTTCTTTTGCATTTATTTTAGTCATCCGTTTTCGACGGAATACATTTTTCGTCAAAAATCTTCGACGGAATCCATTTTTCGTCGAAAAACTTCACAAAATCAATTTCTTTTGCAATTATTTTATTCATCCATTTTCGACGGAATTCATTTTCTGTCAAAAATCTTCGACGAAATCCATTTTCCGTCGAAAAACTTCGCAAAATCCATTTCTTTTGCATTTATTTTATTCATCCGTTTTCGACGGAATTCATTTTCCGTCAAAATTTTTCACAAAATCAGTTTCTTTTGCATTTATCTTATTAATCCGTTTTCAACGGAAAACATTTTTCGTCAAAAATCTTTGACGAAATCCATTTTGCGTCGAAAAACTTCATAAAGTCAATTTCTTTTGCATTTATTTTATTCATCCGTTTTCGATGGAATTCATTTTCCGTCAAAAATCTTCGACGAAATCCATTTTCCATCAAAAATCTTCTACGGAATCCATTTTCCGTCGAAAAACTTCAAAAAAACAATTTCTTTTGCATTTATTTTATTATTCCGTTTTCGACGAATTTCTTTTTCTGTCGAAAAACTTCATAAAATCAATTTCTTTTGCATTTATTTTATTCATCCATTTTCGACGGAATTCTTTTTCCGTCAAAAATCTTCGACGGAATCCATTTTCCCTCGAAAAACTTCACAAAATAAATTTCTTTTGCATTTATTTTATTCATCCATTTTCGACGGAATACATTTTCCGTAAAAAATCTTCGACAGAATCCATTTTCCATCGAAAAACTTCACAAAATCAATTTCTTTTGCATTTATTTTATTCATCCGTTTTCGATGGAATTCATTTTCCATCAAAAATCTTCGAAGGAATCCATTTTCCGTCAAACATCTTCCACGGAATCCATTTTCCGTCGAAAAACTGCACAAAATCAATTTCTTTTGCATTTACTTTATTCATCTGTTTTCGGCGGAATTTGTTTTCTGTCGAAAAACTTCACAAAATCAATTTCTTTTGAATTTATTTTATTCATCCGTTTTCGAAGGAAACCGTTTTACGTCGAAAAACTTCACAAAATCAATTTCTTTTGCATTTATTTTATTCATCCATTTTCGATGGAATTCATTTTCCGTCAAAAATCTTCGACGGAATCCATTTTCCATCAAAAATCTTCTACGGAATCCATTTTTCGTCGAAAAACTTCAAAAAATCCATTTCTTTTGCATTTATCTTATTGTTACGTTTTCGACGAAATTCTTTTTCTGTCGAAAAACTTCACAAAATCAATTTCTTTTGCATTTATTTTATTCATCCATTTTCGACGGAATTCATTTTCCGTCAAAAATCTTCGACGGAATCCATTTTCCGTCGAAAAACTTCACAAAATCAATTTCTTTTGCATTTATTTTATTCATCCTTTTTCGGTGGAATTCATTTTCCGTCAAAAATCTTCGACGGAATCCATTTTCCGTCGAAAAACTTCCCAAAATCAATTTCTTTTGCATTTATTTTATTCATCCGTTTTCGACGGAATTCATTTTCCGTCAAAAATCTTCGACGGAATCCATTTTCCATCAAAAATCTTCTTCGGAATCCATTTTCCGTCGAAAAACATCAAAAAATCAATTTCTTTTACTTTTATTTTAATAATCCATGTTCGACGGAATTCATTTTCCGTTGAAAAACTTCACAAAATAAATTTCTTTTGCACTAATTTAATTCATTTATTTTGGACGAAATACATTTTCTGTCAAAAATCTTCGACGGAATCCATTTTCCGTCGAAAAACTTCACAAAATCAATTGCTTTTGCATTTATTTTATTCATCCATTTTCGACGGAATACATTTTCCGTAAAAAATCTTTGACATAATCCATTTTCCGTCGAAAAACTTCACAAAATCAATTTCTTTTTCATTTATTTTATTCATCCGTTTTCGATGGAATTCATTTTCCGTCAAAAATCTTCGAAGGAATCCATTTTCCGTCAAACATCTTCTACGGAATCCATTTTCCGTCGAAAAACTGCACAAAATCAATTTCTTTTGCATTTACTTTATTCATCTGTTTTTGGCGGAATTTGTTTTCTGTCGAAAAACTTCACAAAATCAATTTCTTTTGAATTTATTTTATTCATCCGTTTTCGAAGGAATCTGTTTTACGTCGAAAAACTTCATAAAATCAATTTCTTTTGCATTTATATTATTCATCCATTTTCGACGGAATTCATTCTCCGTCCAAAATCTTCGACGGAATCCATTTTCGGTCGAAAAACTTCACAAAATATATTTCTTTTGCATTTATTTTATTAATCCGTTTTCGACGAAATTCTTTTTCCATTGAAAAACTTCACAAAATCAATTTCTTTTTCTTTTATTTTATTCATCCATTTTCGACGGAATACATTTTTAGTCAAAAATCCTCGGCGGAATTCATTTTCCATCGAAAATCTTCATAAAATCAATTTCTTTTGCATTTATTTTATTCATCCATTTTCGACGGAATTCATTTTCCGTCCAAAATCTTCGACGGAATCCAATTTTCGTCGAAAAACTTCACAAAATCAATTTCTTTTGCATTTATTTTATTCATCCATTTTCGACGGACTTCATTTTCCGTCCAAAATCTTCGACGGAATCCAATTTTCGTCGAAAAACTTCACAAAATCAATTTCTTTTGCATTTATTTTATTCATCCATTTTCGACGGAATTCATTTTCCGTCAAAAATCTTCACAAAATCAATTTCTTTTGCATTTATTTTATTCATCCGTTTTCGACGGAATACATTTTTCGTCAAAAATCTTCAACTGAATCCATTTTTCGTCGAAAGACTTCATAAAATCAATTTCGTTTACATTTATTTTATTCATCCATTTTCGACGGATTCATTTTCCATGAAAAATCTTCGACGGAATCCATTTTCCGTCTAAAAACTTCACAAAATCAATTTCTTTTGCATTTATTTTATTAATCCATTTTCGACGAAATTCTTTTTCCGTCGAAAAACTTCACAAAATCAATTTCTTTTGCATTTATTTTATTCATCCATTTTCGACGGAATACATTTTCCGTCAAAAATCTTCGACGGAATCCATTTTGCGTCGAAAAACTCACAAAATCAATTTTCTTTGCATTTATTTTGTTAATCCGTTTTCGACGAAATCCTTTTTCCGTCGAAAAACTTCACAATCAATTTCTTTTGCATTTATTTTAGTCATCCGTTTTCGACGGAATACATTTTTCGTCAAAAATCTTCGACGGAATCCATTTTTCGTCAAAAAACTTCATAAAATCAATTTCTTTTGCATTTATTTTATTCATCCGTTTTCGACGGAATTCATTTTCCGTCAAAAATCATCACAAAATCAATTTCTTTTGCTTTTATTGTATTCATCCATTTTCGACGGAATACATTTTTAGTCAAAAATCTTCGACGGAATTCATTTTCCATTGAAAATCTTCATAAAATCAATTTCTTTTGCATTTATTTTATTCATCCATTTTCGACGGAATTCATTTTCCGTCCAAAATCTTCGACGGAATCCATTTCCCGTCGAAAAACTTCACATAATAAATTTCTTTTGCATTTATTTTATTCATCCGTTTTCGATGGAATACATTTTTCGTCAAAAATCTTCAACGGAATCCATTTTTCGTAGAAAAACTTCATAATATAATTTCTTTTGCATTTATTTTATTCATCCATTTTCGACGGAATTCATTCTCCGTCTAAAATTTTCGACGAAATCCATTTTCCATCGAAAAACTTCACAAAATAAATTTCTTTTGCATTTATTTTATTCATCCATTTTCGACGGAATTCATTTTCCGTCAAAAATCTTCACAAAATCAATTTCTTTTGCATTTATTTTATTCATCCGTTTTCGACGGAATACATTTTTCGTCAAAAATCTTCAACGGAATCCATTTTCCGTCGAAAAACTTCATAAAATCAATTTCTTTTGCATTTATTTTATTCATCCATTTTTGACGGAATTCATTTTCCATCAAAAATCTTCGACGGAATCCATTTTCCGTCTAAAAACTTCACAAAATCAATTTCTTTTGCATTTATTTTATTAATCCATTTTCGACGAAATTCTTTTTCCGTCGAAAAACTTCACAAAATCAATTTCTTTTGCATTTATTTTATTCATCCATTTTCGACGGAATACATTTTCCGTCAAAAATCATCGACGGAATCCATTTTGCGTCGAAAAACTCACAAAATCAATTTTCTTTGCATTTATTTTATTAATCCGTTTTCGATGAAATCCTTTTTCCGTCGAAAAACTTCACAATCAATTTCTTTTGCATTTATTTTATTCATCCATTTTCGGTGGAATTCATTTTCCGTCAAAAATCTTCGACGGAATCCATTTTCCATCAAAAATCTTCGACGGAATCCATTTTCCGTCGAAAAACTTCAAAAAATCCATTTCTTTTGCATTTATCTTATTGTTATGTTTTCGACGAAATTCTTTTTCTGTCGAAAAACTTCACAAAATCAATTTCTTTTGCATTTATTTTATTCATCCATTTTCGACGGAATTCATTTTCCGTCAAAAATCTTCGACGGAATCCATTTTCCGTCGAAAAACTTCACAAAATCAATTTCTTTTGCATTTATTTTATTCATCCTTTTTCGGTGGAATTCATTTTCCGTCAAAAATCTTCGACGGAATCCATTTTCCGTCGAAAAACTTCCCAAAATCAATTTCTTTTGCATTTATTTTATTCATCCGTTTTCGACGGAATTCATTTTCCGTCAAAAATCTTCGACGGAATCGATTTTCCATCAAAAATCTTCTTCGGAATCCATTTTCCGTCGAAAAACATCAAAAAATAATTTCTTTTACTTTTATTTTAATAATCCATGTTCGACGGAATTCATTTTCCGTTGAAAAACTTCACAAAATAAATTTCTTTTGCACTAATTTAATTCATTTATTTTGGACGAAATACATTTTCTATCAAAAATCTTCGACGGAATCCATTTTCCGTCGAAAAACTTCACAAAATCAATTGCTTTTGCATTTATTTTATTCATCCATTTTCGACGGAATACATTTTCCGTAAAAAATCTTTGACATAATCCATTTTCCGTCGAAAAACTTCACAAAATCAATTTCTTTTTCATTTATTTTATTCATCCGTTTTCGACGGAATTCATTTTCCGTCAAAAATCTTCGAAGGAATCCATTTTCCATCAAACATCTTCTACGGAATCCATTTTCCGTCGAAAAACTGCACAAAATCAATTTCTTTTGCATTTACTTTATTCATCTGTTTTTGGCGGAATTTGTTTTCTGTCGAAAAACTTCACAAAATCAATTTCTTTTGAATTTATTTTATTCATCCGTTTTCGAAGGAATCTGTTTTACGTCGAAAAACTTCATAAAATCAATTTCTTTTGCATTTATATTATTCATCCATTTTCGACGGAATTCATTCTCCGTCCAAAATCTTCGACGGAATCCATTTTCGGTCGAAAAACTTCACAAAATATATTTCTTTTGCATTTATTTTATTAATCCGTTTTCGACGAAATTCTTTTTCCATTGAAAAACTTCACAAAATCAATTTCTTTTTCTTTTATTTTATTCATCCATTTTCGACGGAATACATTTTTAGTCAAAAATCTTCGACGGAATTCATTTTCCATCGAAAATCTTCATAAAATCAATTTCTTTTGCATTTATTTTATTCATCCATTTTCGACGGAATTCATTTTCCGTCCAAAATCTTCGACGGAATCCAATTTTCGTCGAAAAACTTCACAAAATCAATTTCTTTTGCATTTATTTTATTAATCCATTTTCGACGGAATTCATTTTCCGTCAAAAATCTTCACAAAATCAATTTCTTTTGCATTTATTTTATTCATCCGTTTTCGACGGAATACATTTTTCGTCAAAAATCTTCAACTGAATCCATTTTTCGTCGAAAGACTTCATAAAATCAATTTCGTTTACATTTATTTTATTCATCCATTTTCGACGGATTCATTTTCCATCAAAAATCTTCGACGGAATCCATTTTCCGTCTAAAAACTTCACAAAATCAATTTCTTTTGCATTTATTTTATTAATCCATTTTCGACGAAATTCTTTTTCCGTCGAAAAACTTCACAAAATCAATTTCTTTTGCATTTATTTTATTCATCCATTTTCGACGGAATACATTTTCCGTCAAAAATCTTCGACGGAATCCATTTTGCGTCGAAAAACTCACAAAATCAATTTTCTTTGCATTTATTTTGTTAATCCGTTTTCGACGAAATCCTTTTTCCGTCGAAAAACTTCACAATCAATTTCTTTTGCATTTATTTTAGTCATCCGTTTTCGACGGAATACATTTTTCGTCAAAAATCTTCGACGGAATCCATTTTTCGTCAAAAAACCTCATAAAATCAATTTCTTTTGCATTTATTTTATTCATCCGTTTTCGACGGAATTCATTTTCCGTCAAAAATCATCACAAAATCAATTTCTTTTGCTTTTATTGTATTCATCCATTTTCGACGGAATACATTTTTAGTCAAAAATCTTCGACGGAATTCATTTTCCATTGAAAATCTTCATAAAATCAATTTCTTTTGCATTTATTTTATTCATCCATTTTCGACGGAATTCATTTTCCGTCCAAAATCTTCGACGGAATCCATTTTCCGTCAAAAAACTTCACAAAATCAATATCTTTTGCATTTATTTTATTAATCCGTTTTCGACGAAATTCTTTTTCCATCGAAAAACTTCACAAAATCAATTTCTTTTGCTTTTATTTTATTCATCCATTTTCGACGGAATACATTTTTAGTCAAAAATCTTCGACGGAATTCATTTTCCATCGAAAATCTTCATAAAATCAATTTGTTTTGCATTTATTTTATTCATCCATTTTCGACGGAATTCATTTTCCGTCCAAAATCTTCGACGGAATCCATTTTCCGTCGCAAAACTTCACAAAATCAATTTCTTTTGCATTTATTTTATTCATCCATTTTCGACGGAATTCATTTTCCGTCCAAAATCTTCGACGGAATCCATTTTCCGTCGAAAAACTTCACAAAATCAATTTCTTTTGCATTTATTTTATTCATCCATTTTCGACGGAATTCATTTTCCGTCAAAAATCTTCACAAAATCAATTTCTTTTGCATTTATTTTATTCATCCGTTTTCGACGGAATACATTTTTCGTCAAAAATCTTCGACGGAATTCATTTTCCATCGAAAATCTTCATAAAATCAATTTCTTTTGCATTTATTTTATTCATCCATTTTCGACGAAATTCATTCTCCGTCCAAAATCTTCGACGGAATCCATTTTCGATCGAAAAACTTCACAAAATCAATTTCTTTTGCATTTATTTTATTAATCCGTTTTCGACGAAATTCTTTTTCCATCGAAAAACTTCACAAAATCAATTTCTTTTGCTTTTATTTTATTCATCCATTTTCGACGGAATACATTTTTAGTCAAAAATCTTCGACGGAATTCATTTTCCATCGAAAATCTTCATAAAATCAATTTCTTTTGCATTTTTTTTATTCAACCATTTTCGACGAAATTCATTCTTCGTCCAAAATCTTCGACGGAATCCATTTTCCGTCGAAAAACTTCACAAAATCAATTTCTTTTGCATTTATTTTATTAATCCATTTTCGACGAAATTCTTTTTCCGTCGAAAAACTTCACAAAATCAATTTCTTTTGCTTTTATTTTATTCATCCATTTTCGACGGAATACATTTTTAGTCAAAAATCTTCGACGGAATCCATTTTCGACGGAATCCATTTTCGACGGAATTCATTTTTCGTCAAAAATCTTCGACGGAATCCATTTTCCGTCGAAAAACATCACAAAATCAATTTCTTTTGCATTTATTTTATTAATCCGTTTTCGACGAAATTCTTTTTCCGTCGAAAAACTTCACAAAATCAATTTCTTTTGCATTTATTTTATTCATCCATTTTCGACGGAATTCATTTTCCGTCCAAAATCTTCGACGGAATCCATTTCCCGTCGAAAAACTTCACATAATAAATTTCTTTTGCATTTATTTTATTCATCCGTTTTCGATGGAATCCATTTTTCGTCAAAAATCTTCAACGGAATCCATTTTTCGTAGAAAAACTTCATAATATAATTTCTTTTGCATTTATTTTATTCATCCATTTTCGACGGAATTCATTCTCCGTCTAAAATTTTCGACGAAATCCATTTTCCATCGAAAAACTTCACAAAATAAATTTCTTTTGCATTTATTTTATTCATCCATTTTCGACGGAATTCATTTTCCGTCAAAAATCTTCACAAAATCAATTTCTTTTGCATTTATTTTATTCATCCGTTTTCGACGGAATACATTTTTCGTCAAAAATCTTCAACGGAATCCATTTTCCGTCGAAAAACTTCATAAAATCAATTTCTTTTGCATTTATTTTATTCATCCATTTTTGACGGAATTCATTTTCCATCAAAAATCTTCGACGGAATCCATTTTCCGTCTAAAAACTTCACAAAATCAATTTCTTTTGCATTTATTTTATTAATCCATTTTCGACGAAATTCTTTTTCCGTCGAAAAACTTCACAAAATCAATTTCTTTTGCATTTATTTTATTCATCCATTTTCGACGGAATACATTTTCCGTCAAAAATCATCGACGGAATCCATTTTGCGTCGAAAAACTCACAAAATCAATTTTCTTTGCATTTATTTTATTAATCCGTTTTCGATGAAATCCTTTTTCCGTCGAAAAACTTCACAATCAATTTCTTTTGCATTTATTTTATTCATCCATTTTCGGTGGAATTCATTTTCCGTCAAAAATCTTCGACGGAATCCATTTTCCATCAAAAATCTTCGACGGAATCCATTTTCCGTCGAAAAACTTCAAAAAATCCATTTCTTTTGCATTTATCTTATTGTTATGTTTTCGACGAAATTCTTTTTCTGTCGAAAAACTTCACAAAATCAATTTCTTTTGCATTTATTTTATTCATCCATTTTCGACGGAATTCATTTTCCGTCAAAAATCTTCGACGGAATCCATTTTCCGTCGAAAAACTTCACAAAATCAATTTCTTTTGCATTTATTTTATTCATCCTTTTTCGGTGGAATTCATTTTCCGTCAAAAATCTTCGACGGAATCCATTTTCCGTCGAAAAACTTCCCAAAATCAATTTCTTTTGCATTTATTTTATTCATCCGTTTTCGACGGAATTCATTTTCCGTCAAAAATCTTCGACGGAATCGATTTTCCATCAAAAATCTTCTTCGGAATCCATTTTCCGTCGAAAAACATCAAAAAATAATTTCTTTTACTTTTATTTTAATAATCCATGTTCGACGGAATTCATTTTCCGTTGAAAAACTTCACAAAATAAATTTCTTTTGCACTAATTTAATTCATTTATTTTGGACGAAATACATTTCTATCAAAAATCTTCGACGGAATCCATTTTCCGTCGAAAAACTTCACAAAATCAATTGCTTTTGCATTTATTTTATTCATCCATTTTCGACGGAATACATTTTCCGTAAAAAATCTTTGACATAATCCATTTTCCGTCGAAAAACTTCACAAAATCAATTTCTTTTTCATTTATTTTATTCATCCGTTTTCGACGGAATTCATTTTCCGTCAAAAATCTTCGAAGGAATCCATTTTCCATCAAACATCTTCTACGGAATCCATTTTCCGTCGAAAAACTGCACAAAATCAATTTCTTTTGCATTTACTTTATTCATCTGTTTTTGGCGGAATTTGTTTTCTGTCGAAAAACTTCACAAAATCAATTTCTTTTGAATTTATTTTATTCATCCGTTTTCGAAGGAATCTGTTTTACGTCGAAAAACTTCATAAAATCAATTTCTTTTGCATTTATATTATTCATCCATTTTCGACGGAATTCATTCTCCGTCCAAAATCTTCGACGGAATCCATTTTCGGTCGAAAAACTTCACAAAATATATTTCTTTTGCATTTATTTTATTAATCCGTTTTCGACGAAATTCTTTTTCCATTGAAAAACTTCACAAAATCAATTTCTTTTTCTTTTATTTTATTCATCCATTTTCGACGGAATACATTTTTAGTCAAAAATCTTCGACGGAATTCATTTTCCATCGAAAATCTTCATAAAATCAATTTCTTTTGCATTTATTTTATTCATCCATTTTCGACGGAATTCATTTTCCGTCCAAAATCTTCGACGGAATCCAATTTTCGTCGAAAAACTTCACAAAATCAATTTCTTTTGCATTTATTTTATTAATCCATTTTCGACGGAATTCATTTTCCGTCAAAAATCTTCACAAAATCAATTTCTTTTGCATTTATTTTATTCATCCGTTTTCGACGGAATACATTTTTCGTCAAAAATCTTCAACTGAATCCATTTTTCGTCGAAAGACTTCATAAAATCAATTTCGTTTACATTTATTTTATTCATCCATTTTCGACGGATTCATTTTCCATCAAAAATATTCGACGGAATCCATTTTCCGTCTAAAAACTTCACAAAATCAATTTCTTTTGCATTTATTTTATTAATCCATTTTCGACGAAATTCTTTTTCCGTCGAAAAACTTCACAAAATCAATTTCTTTTGCATTTATTTTATTCATCCATTTTCGACGGAATACATTTTCCGTCAAAAATCTTCGACGGAATCCATTTTGCGTCGAAAAACTCACAAAATCAATTTTCTTTGCATTTATTTTGTTAATCCGTTTTCGACGAAATCCTTTTTCCGTCGAAAAACTTCACAATCAATTTCTTTTGCATTTATTTTAGTCATCCGTTTTCGACGGAATACATTTTTCGTCAAAAATCTTCGACGGAATCCATTTTTCGTCAAAAAACCTCATAAAATCAATTTCTTTTGCATTTATTTTATTCATCCGTTTTCGACGGAATTCATTTTCCGTCAAAAATCATCACAAAATCAATTTCTTTTGCTTTTATTGTATTCATCCATTTTCGACGGAATACATTTTTAGTCAAAAATCTTCGACGGAATTCATTTTCCATTGAAAATCTTCATAAAATCAATTTCTTTTGCATTTATTTTATTCATCCATTTTCGACGGAATTCATTTTCCGTCAAAAATCAAAAAACTTCACAAAATCAATATCTTTTGCATTTATTTTATTAATCCGTTTTCGACGAAATTCTTTTTCCATCGAAAAACTTCACAAAATCAATTTCTTTTGCTTTTATTTTATTCATCCATTTTCGACGGAATACATTTTTAGTCAAAAATCTTCGACGGAATTCATTTTCCATCGAAAATCGTCATAAAATCAATTTGTTTTGCATTTATTTTATTCATCCATTTTCGACGGAATTCATTTTCCGTCCAAAATCTTCGACGGAATCCATTTTCCGTCGCAAAACTTCACAAAATCAATTTCTTTTGCATTTATTTTATTCATCCATTTTCGACGGAATTCATTTTCCGTCCAAAATCTTCGACGGAATCCATTTTCCGTCGAAAAACTTCACAAAATCAATTTCTTTTGCATTTATTTTATTCATCCATTTTCGACGGAATTCATTTTCCGTCAAAAATCTTCACAAAATCAATTTCTTTTGCATTTATTTTATTCATCCGTTTTCGACGGAATACATTTTTCGTCAAAAATCTTCGACGGAATTCATTTTCCATCGAAAATCTTCATAAAATCAATTTCTTTTGCATTTATTTTATTCATCCATTTTCGACGAAATTCATTCTCCGTCCAAAATCTTCGACGGAATCCATTTTCGGTCGAAAAACTTCACAAAAACAATTTCTTTTGCATTTATTTTATTAATCCGTTTTCGACGAAATTCTTTTTCCATCGAAAAACTTCACAAAATCAATTTCTTTTGCTTTTATTTTATTCATCCATTTTCGACGGAATACATTTTTAGTCAAAAATCTTCGACGGAATTCATTTTCCATCGAAAATCTTCATAAAATCAATTTCTTTTGCATTTTTTTTATTCAACCATTTTCGACGAAATTCATTCTTCGTCCAAAATCTTCGACGGAATCCATTTTCCGTCGAAAAACTTCACAAAATCAATTTCTTTTGCATTTATTTTATTAATCCATTTTCGACGAAATTCTTTTTCCATCGAAAAACTTCACAAAATCAATTTCTTTTGCTTTTATTTTATTCATCCATTTTCGACGGAATACATTTTTAGTCAAAAATCTTCGACGGAATTCATTTTCCATCGAAAATCTTCATAAAATCAATTTCTTTTGCATTTATTTTATTCATCCATTTTCGACGGAATTCATTTTCCGTCCAAAATCTTCGACGGAATCCATTTTCCGTCGAAAAACTTCACAAAATCAATTTCTTTTGCATTTATTTTATTCATCCATTTTCGACGGAATTCATTTTCCGTCAAAAATCTTCACAAAATCAATTTCTTTTGCATTTATTTTATTCATCCGTTTTCGACAGAATACATTATTCGTCAAAAATCTTCAACGGAATCCATTTTTCGTCGAAAGACTTCATAAAATCAATTTCTTTTGCATTTATTTTATTCATCCATTTTCGACGGATTCATTTTCCATCAAAAATCTTCGACGGAATCCATTTTCCGTCTAAAAACTTCACAAAATCAATTTCTTTTGCATTTATTTTATTAATCCATTTTCGACGAAATTCTTTTTCCGTCGAAAAACTTCACAAAATCAATTTCTTTTGCATTTATTTTATTCATCCATTTTCGACGGAATACATTTTCCGTCAAAAATCTTCGACGGAATCCATTTTGCGACGAAAAACTCACAAAATCAATTTTCTTTGCATTTATTTTGTTAATCCGTTTTCGACGAAATCCTTTTTCCGTCGAAAAACTTCACAATCAATTTCTTTTGCATTTATTTTAGTCATCCGTTTTCGACGGAATACATTTTTCGTCAAAAATCTTCGATGGAATCCATTTTTCGTCAAAAAACTTCATAAAATCAATTTCTTTTGCATTTATTTTATTCATCCGTTTTCGACGGAATTCATTTTCCGTCAAAAATCATCACAAAATCAATTTCTTTTGCTTTTATTTTATTCATCCATTTTCGACGGAATACATTTTTAGTCAAAAATCTTCGACGGAATTCATTTTCCATTGAAAATCTTCATAAAATCAATTTCTTTTGCATTTATTTTATTCATCCATTTTCGACGGAATTCATTTTCCGTCGAAAATCTTCGACGGAATCCATTTTTCGTCGAAAAACTTCACAAAATCAATTTCTTTTGCATTTATTTTATTAATCCGTTTTCGACGGAATTCTTTTTCCATCGAAAAACTTCACAAAATCAATTTCTTTTGCTTTTATTTTATTCATCCATTTTCGACGGAATACATTTTTAGTCAAAAATCTTCGACGGAATTCATTTTCCATCGAAAATCTTCATAAAATCAATTTCTTTTGCATTTATTTTATTCATCCATTTTCGACGGAATTCATTTTCCGTCCAAAATCTTCGACGGAATCCATTTTCCGTCGAAAAACTTCACCAAATCAATTTCTTTTGCATTTATTTTATTCATCCATTTTCGACGGAATTCATTTTCCGTCAAAAATCTTCACAAAATCAATTTCTTTTGCATTTATTTTATTCATCCGTTTTCGACGGAATACATTTTTCGTCAAAAATCTTCAACGGAATCCATTTTTCGTCGAAAAACTTCATAAAATCAATTTCTTTTGCATTTATTTTATTCATCCATTTACGACGGAATTCATTTTCCATCAAAAATCTTCGACAGAATCCATTTTCCGTCGAAAAACTTCACAAAATCAATTTCTTTTGCATTTATTTTATTAATCCATTTTCGACGAAATTCTTTTTCCGTCAAAAAACTTCACAAAATCAATTTCTTTTGCATTTATTTTATTCATCCGTTTTCGATGGAATACATTTTCCGTCAAAAATATTCGACGGAATCCATTTTGCGTCGAAAAACTCACAAAATCCATTTTCTTTGCATTTATTTTATTAATCCGTTTTCAACGAAATCCTTTTTCCGTCGAAAAACTTCACAATCAATTTCTTTTGCATTTATTTTAGTCATCCGTTTTCGACGGAATACATTTTACGTCAAAAATCTTCGACGGAATCCATTTTTCGTCGAAAAACTTCATAAAATCAATTTCTTTTGCATTTATTTTATTCATCCATTTTCGACGGAATTCATTTTCTGTCAAAAATCTTCGACGGAATCTATTTTCCGTCGAAAAACTTCGCAAAATCAATTTCTTTTGCATTTATTTTATTCATCCGTTTTCGACGGAATTCATTTTCCGTCAAAAATTTTCACAAAATCAATTTCTTTTGCATTTATCTTATTAATCCGTTTTCGACGGAAAACATTTTTCGTCAAAAATCTTCGACGAAATCTATTTTGCGTCGAAAAACTTCATAAAGTCAATTTCTTTTGCATTTATTTTATTCATCCATTTTCAACGGAATTGATTTTCCGTCAAAAATCTTCGACGGAATCCATTTTCCATCAAAAATCTTCTACGGAATCCATTTTCCATCGAAAAACTTCAAAAAAACAATTTCTTTTGCATTTATTTTATTATTCCGTTTTCGACGAATTTCTTTTTCTGTCGAAAAACTTCATAAAATCAATTTCTTTTGCATTTATTTTATTCATCCACTTTCGACGGAATTCTTTTTCCGTCAAAAATCTTCGACGGAATCCATTTTCCGTCGAAAAACTTCACAAAATCAATTTCTTTTGCATTTATTTTATTCATCCATTTTCGACGGAATACATTTTCCGTAAAAAATCTTCGACGGAATCCATTTTCCGTCAAACATCTTCTACGGAATCCATTTTCCGTCGAAAAAATGCACAAAATCAATTTCTTTTGCATTTACTTTATTCATCTGTTTTCGGCGGAATTTGTTTTCTGTCGAAAAACTTCACAAAATCAATTTCTTTTGAATTTATTTTATTCATCCGTTCTCGAAGGAATCCGTTTTAAGTCGAAAAACTTCATAAAATCAATTTCTTTTGCATTTATTTTATTCATCCATTTTCGATGGAATTCATTTTCCGTCAAAAATCTTCGACGGAATCCATTTTCCGTGGAAAAACTTCACAAAATCAATTTCTTTTGCATTTATTTTATTCATCCATTTTCGACGGAATACATTTTCCGTAAAAAATCTTTGACATAATCCATTTTCCGTCGAAAAACTTCACAAAATCAATTTCTTTTGCATTTATTTTATTCATCCATTTTCGATGGAATTCATTTTCCGTCAAAAATCTTCGAAGGAATCCATTTTCCGTCCAACATCTTCTACGGAATCCATTTTCCGTCGAAAAACTTCAAAAAATCGATTTCTTTTGCATTTATTTTATTGTTCCGTTTTCGACGAAATTCTTTTTCTGTCGAAAAACTTCACAAAATCAATTTCTTTTGCATTTATTTTATTCATCCATTTTCGACGGAATTCATTTTCCGTCAAAAATCTTCGACGGAATCCATTTTCCGTCGAAAAACTTCACAAAATCAATTTCTTTTGCATTTCTTTTATTCATCCTTTTTCGGTGGAATTCATTTTCCGTCAAAAATCTTCGACGGAATCCATTTTCCGTCGAAAAACGTCCCAAAATCAATTTCTTTTGCATTTATTTTATTCATCCGTTTTCGACGGAATTCATTTTCCGTCAAAAATCTTCGACGGAATCCATTTTCCATCGAAAAACTTACAAAATCAATTTCCTTTGTATTTATTTTATTAATCCATTTTCGACGAAATTCTTTTTCCATCGAAAAACTTCACAAAATCAATTTCTTTTGCTTTTATTTTATTCATCCATTTTCGACGGAATACATTTTTAGTCAAAAATCTTCGACGGAATTCATTTTCCATCGAAAATCTTCATAAAATCAATTTCTTTTGCATTTATTTTATTCATCCATTTTCGACGGAATTCATTTTCCGTCCAAAATCTTCGACGGAATCCATTTTCCGTCGAAAAACTTCACAAAACCAATTTCTTTTGTATTTATTTTATTCATCCATTTTCGACGGAATTCATTTTCCGTCAAAAATCTTCACAAAATCAATTTCTTTTGCATTTATTTTATTCATCCGTTTTCGACAGAATACATTATTCGTCAAAAATCTTCAACGGAATCCATTTTTCGTCGAAAGACTTCATAAAATCAATTTCTTTTGCATTTATTTTATTCATCCATTTTCGACGGATTCATTTTCCATCAAAAATCTTCGACGGAATCCATTTTCCGTCTAAAAACTTCACAAAATCAATTTCTTTTGCATTTATTTTATTAATCCATTTTCGACGAAATTCTTTTTCCGTCGAAAAACTTCACAAAATCAATTTCTTTTGCACTTATTTTATTCATCCATTTTCGACGGAATACATTTTCCGTCAAAAATCTTCGACGGAATCCATTTTGCGTCGAAAAACTCACAAAATCAATTTTCTTTGCATTTATTTTGTTAATCCGTTTTCGACGAAATCCTTTTTCCGTCGAAAAACTTCACAATCAATTTCTTTTGCATTTATTTTAGTCATCCGTTTTCGACGGAATTCATTTTCCGTCCCAAATCTTCGACGGAATCCATTTTTCGTCAAAAAACTTCATAAAATCAATTTCTTTTGCATTTATTTTATTCATCCGTTTTCGACGGAATTCATTTTCCGTCAAAAATCATCACAAAATCAATTTCTTTTGCATTTATTTTATTAATCCGTTTTCGACGGAATACATTTTTAGTCAAAAATCTTCGACGGAATTCATTTTCCGTCGAAAAACTTCACAAAATCAATTTCTTTTGCATTTATTTTATTAATCCGTTTTCGACGGAATTCTTTTTCCATCGAAAAACTTCACAAAATCAATTTCTTTTGCTTTTATTTTATTCATCCATTTTCGACGGAATACATTTTTAGTCAAAAATCTTCGACGGAATTCATTTTCCATCGAAAATCTTCATAAAATCAATTTCTTTTGCATTTATTTTATTCATCTGTTTTCGACGGAATTTGTTTTCCGTCGAAAAACTTCACCAAATCAATTTCTTTTGCATTTATTTTATTCATCCATTTTCGACGGAATTCATTTTCCGTCAAAAATCTTCACAAAATCAATTTCTTTTGCATTTATTTTATTCATCCGTTTTCGACGGAATACATTTTTCGTCAAAAATCTTCAACGGAATCCATTTTTCGTCGAAAAACTTCATAAAATCAATTTCTTTTGCATTTATTTTATTCATCCATTTACGACGGAATTCATTTTCCATCAAAAATCTTCGACGGAATCCATTTTCAGTCAAAAAACTTCACAAAATCAATTTCTTTTGCATTTATTTTATTAATCCATTTTCGACGAAATTCTTTTTCCGTCGAAAAACTTCACAAAATCAATTTCTTTTGCTTTTATTTTATTCATCCATTTTCGACGGAATACATTTTCCGTCAAAAATATTCGACGGAATCCATTTTGCGTCGAAAAACTCACAAAATCAATTTTCTTTGCATTTATTTTATTAATCCGTTTTCAACGAAATCCTTTTTCCGTCGAAAAACTTCACAATCAATTTCTTTTGCATTTATTTTAGTCATCCGTTTTCGACGGAATACATTTTACGTCAAAAATCTTCGACCGAATCCATTTTCCGTCGAAAAACTTCACAAAATCAATTTCTTTTGCATTTATTTTATTCATCCGTTTTCGATGGAATTCATTTTCTGTCAAAAATCTTCGACGGAATCCATTTTCCATCGAAAAACTTCACAAAATCAATTTCTTTTGCATTTATTTTATTCATCCATTTTCGACGGAATTCATTTTCCGTAAAAAATCTTCGACGGAATCCATTTTCCGTCAAACATCTTCTACGGAATCCATTTTCCGTCGAAAAAATGCACAAAATCAATTTCTTTTGCATTTACTTTATTCATCTGTTTTCGGCGGAATTTGTTTTCTGTCGAAAAACTTCACAAAATCAATTTCTTTTGAATTTATTTTATTCATCCGTTCTCGAAGGAATCCGTTTTAAGTCGAAAAACTTCATAAAATCAATTTCTTTTGCATTTATTTTATTCATCCATTTTCGATGGAATTCATTTTCCGTCAAAAATCTTCGACGGAATCCATTTTCCATCAAAAATCTTCTACGGAATCCATTTTCCGTCGAAAAACTTCAAAAAATCCATTTCTTTTGCATTTATTTTATTGTTACGTTTTCGACGAAATTCTTTTTCTGTCGAAAAACTTCACAAAATCAATTTCTTTTGCATTTATTTTATTCATCCATTTTCGACGGAATTCATTTTCCGTCAAAAATCTTCGACGGAATCCATTTTCCGTCGAAAAACTTCACAAAATCAATTTCTTTTGCATTTATTTTATTCATCCTTTTTCGGTGGAATTCATTTTCCGTCAAAAATCTGCGACGGAATCCATTTTCCGTCGAAAAACTTCCCAAAATCAATTTCTTTTGCATTTATTTTATTCATCCGTTTTCGACGGAATTCATTTTCCGTCAAAAATCTTCGACGGAATCCATTTTCCATCAAAAATCTTCTTCGGAATCCATTTTCCGTCGAAAAACTTCAAAAAATCAATTTCTTTTACTTTTATTTTATTAATCCATGTTCGACGGAATTCATTTTCCGTTGAAAAACTTCACAAAATAAATTTCTTTTGCACTAATTTAATTCATTCATTTTGGACGAAATACATTTTCTGTCAAAAATCTTCGACGGAATCCATTTTCCGTGGAAAAACTTCACAAAATCAATTTCTTTTGCATTTATTTTATTCATCCATTTTCGACGGAATACATTTTCCGTAAAAAATCTTTGACATAATCCATTTTCCGTCGAAAAACTTCACAAAATCAATTTCTTTTGCATTTATTTTATTCATCCGTTTTCGATGGAATTCATTTTCCGTCAAAAATCTTCGAAGGAATCCATTTTCCGTCCAACATCTTCTACGGAATCCATTTTCCGTCGAAAAACGGCACAAAATCAATTCTTTTGCATTTACTTTATTCATCTGTTTTCGGCGGAATTTGTTTTCTGTCGAAAAACTTCACAAAATCAATTTCTTTTGAATTTATTTTATTCATCTGTTTTCGAAGGAATCTGTTTTACGTCGAAAAACTTCATAAAATCAATTTCTTTTGCATTTATTTTATTCATCCATTTTCGACGGAATTCATTTTCCGTCAAAAATCTTCGACGGAATCCATTTTCCATCAAAAATCTTCTACGGAATCCATTTTCCGTCGAAAAACTTCAAAAAATCGATTTCTTTTACATTTATTTTATTGTTCCGTTTTCGACGAAATTCTTTTTCTGTCGAAAAACTTCACAAAATCAATTTCTTTTGCATTTATTTTATTCATCCATTTTCGACGGAATTCATTTTCCGTCAAATATCTTCGACGGAATCCATTTTCCGTCGAAAAACTTCACAAAATCAATTTCTTTTGCATTTCTTTTATTCATCCTTTTTCGGTGGAATTCATTTTCCGTCAAAAATCTTCGACGGAATCCATTTTCCGTCGAAAAACGTCCCAAAATCAATTTCTTTTGCATTTATTTTATTCATCCGTTTTCGACGGAATTCATTTTCCGTCAAAAATCTTCGACGGAATCCATTTTCCATCGAAAAACTTACAAAATCAATTTCCTTTGTATTTATTTTATTAATCTATTTTCGACGAAATTCTTTTTCCGTCGAAAAACTACACAAAATCAATTTCTTTTGTATTTATTTTAGTCATCCGTTTTCGACGGAATACTTTTTTCGTCAAAAATCTTCTACGGAATCCATTTTTCGTCGACAAACTTCATAAAATCAATTTCTTTTGCATTTATTTTATTCATCCATTTTCGATGGAATTCATTTTCCGTCAAAAATCTTCGACGGAATCCATTTTCCATCAAAAATCTTCTACGGAATCCATTTTCCGTCGAAAAACTTCAAAAAATCCATTTCTTTTGCATTTATTTTATTATTCCGTTTTCGACGAATTTCTTTTTCTGTCGAAAAACTTCACAAAATCAATTTCTTTTGCATTTATTTTATTCATCCATTTTTCGACGGAATTCATTTTCCGTCAATAATCTTCGACGGAATCCATTTTCCATCGAAAAACTTCACAAAATCAATTTCTTTTGCATTTATTTTATTCATCCTTTTTCGGTGGAATTCATTTTCCGTCAAAAATCTTCGACGGAATCCATTTTCCGTCGAAAAACTTCCCAAAATCAATTTCTTTTGCATTTATTTTTTTCATCCGCTTTCGACGGAATTCATTTTCCGTCAAAAATCTTCGACAGAATCCATTTTCCATCAAAAATCTTCTTCGGAATCCATTTTCCGTCGAAAAACTTCAAAAAATCAATTTCTTTTACTTTTATTTTATTAACCCATGTTCGACGGAATTCATTTTCCGTTGAAAAACTTCACAAAATAAATTTCTTTTGCACTAATTTAATTCATTTATTTTGGACGAAATACATTTTCTGTCAAAAATCTTCGACGGAATCCATTTTCCGTCGAAAAACTTCACAAAATCAATTTCTTTTGCATTTATTTTATTTATCCATTTTCGACGGAATACATTTTCCGTAAAAAATCTTTGACATAATCCATTTTCCGTCGAAAAACTTCACAAAATCAATTTCTTTTGCATTTATTTTATTCATCCATTTTCGATGGAATTCATTTTCCGTCAAAAATCTTCGAAGGAATCCATTTTCCGTCAAACATCTTCTACGGAATCCATTTTCCGTCGAAAAACTGCACAAAATCAATTTCTTTTGCATTTACTTTATTCATCTGTTTTCGGCGGAATTTGTTTTCTGTCGAAAAACTTCACAAAATCAATTTCTTTTGAATTTATTTTATTCATCCGTTTTCGAAGGAATCTGTTTTACGTCGAAAAACTTCATAAAATCAATTTCTTTTGCATTTATTTTATTCATCCATTTTCGACGGAATTCATTTTCCGTCAAAAATCTTCGACGGAATCCATTTTCCATCAAAAATCTTCTACGGAATCCATTTTCCGTCGAAAAACTTCAAAAAATCAATTTCTTTTGCATTTATTTTATTGTTCCGTTTTCGACGAAATTCTTTTTCTATCGAAAAACTTCACAAAATCAATTTCTTTTGCATTTATTTTATTCATCCATTTTCGACGGAATTCATTTTCCGTCAAAAATCTTCGACGGAATCCATTTTCCGTCGAAAAACTTCACAAAATCAATTTCTTTTGCATTTCTTTTATTCATCCTTTTTCGGTGGAATTCATTTTCCGTCAAAAATTTTCGACGGAATCCATTTTCCGTCGAAAAACGTCCCAAAATCAATTTCTTTTGCATTTATTTTATTCATCCGTTTTCGACGGAATTCATTTTCCGTCAAAAATCTTCGACGGAATCCATTTTCCATCGAAAAACTTACAAAATCAATTTCCTTTGTATTTATTTTATTAATCTATTTTCGACGCAATTCTTTTTCCGTCGAAAAACTACACAAAATCAATTTCTTTTGTATTTATTTTAGTCATCCATTTTCGACGGAATACTTTTTTCGTCAAAAATCTTCTACGGAATCCATTTTTCGTCGAAAAACTTCATAAAATAATTTCTTTTGCATTTATTTTATTCATCCATTTTCGACGGAATTCATTTTCCGTCCAAAATCTTCGACGGAATCCATTTTCGGTCGAAAAACTTCACAAAATCAATTTCTTTTGCATTTATTTTATTAATCCGTTTTCGACGAAATTCTTTTTCCATCGAAAAACTTCACAAAATCAATTTCTTTTGCTTTTATTTTATTCATCCATTTTCGACGGAATACATTTTTAGTCAAAAATCTTCGACGGAATTCATTTTCCATCGAAAATCTTCATAAAATCAATTTCTTTTGCATTTATTTTATTCATCCATTTTCGACGGAATTCATATTCCGTCCAAAATCTTCGACGGAATCCATTTTCCGTCGCAAAACTACACAAAATCAATTTCTTTTGCATTTATTTTATTCATCCATTTTCGACGGAATTCATTTTCCGTCAAAAATCTTCACAAAATCAATTTCTTTTGCATTTATTTTATTCATCCGTTTTCGACGGAATACATTTTTCGTCAAAAATATTCAACGGAATCCATTTTTCGTCGAAAAACTTCATAAAATCAATTTCTTTTGCATTTATTTTATTCATCCATTTTCGACGGAATTCATTTTCCATCAAAAATCTTCGACGGAATCTATTTTCCGTCGAATAACTTCACAAAATCAATTTCTTTTGCATTTATTTTATTCATCCATTTTCGACGGAATTCATTTTCCGTCAAAAATCTTCGACGGAATCCATTTTGCGTCGAAAAACTCACAAAATCAATTTTCTTTGCATTTATTTTGTTAATCCATTTTCGACGAAATCCTTTTTCCGTCGAAAAACTTCACAATCAATTTCTTTTGCATTTATTTTAGTCATCCGTTTTCGACGGAATACATTTTTCGTCAAAAATCTTCGACGGAATCCATTTTTCGTCAAAAAACTTCATAAAATCAATTTCTTTTGCATTTATTTTATTCATCCGTTTTCGACGGAAATCATTTTCCGTCAAAAATCATCATAAAATCAATTTATTTTGAATTTATTTTATTAATCCGTTTTCGACGGAATACATTTTTCGTCAAAAATCTTCGACGGAATCCATTTTCCGTCAAAAATCTTCACAAAATCAATTTCTTTTGCATTTATTTTATTCATCCGTTTTCGACGGAATTTGTTTTCCGTCGAAAAACTTCACAAAATCAATTTCTTTTACATTTATTTTATTCATCCGTTTTCGACGGAATACATTTTTCGTCAAAAATATTCAACGGAATCCATTTTCCGTCGAAAAACATCATAAAATCAATTTCTTTTGCATTTATTTTATTCATCCATTTTCGACGGAATTCATTTTCCGTCAAAAATCTTCGACGGAATCTATTTTCCGTCGAATAACTTCACAAAATCAATTTCTTTTGCATTTATTTTATTCATCCATTTTCGACGGAATTCATTTTCCGTCAAAAATCTTCGACGGAATCCATTTTGCGTCGAAAAACTCACAAAATCAATTTTCTTTGCATTTATTTTGTTAATCAATTTTCGACGAAATCCTTTTTCCGTCGAAAAACTTCACAATCAATTTCTTTTGCATTTATTTTAGTCATCCGTTTTCGACGGAATACATTTTTCGTCAAAAATCTTCGACGGAATCCATTTTTCGTCAAAAAACTTCATAAAATCAATTTCTTTTGCATTTATTTTATTCATCCGTTTTCGACGGAAATCATTTTCCGTCAAAAATATCACAAAATCAATTTCTTTTGCATTTATTTTATTAATCCGTTTTCGACGGAATACATTTTTCGTCAAAAATCTTCGACGGAATCCATTTTCCGTCAAAAATCTTCACAAAATCAATTTCTTTTGCATTTATTTTATTCATCCGTTTTCGACGGAATTTGTTTTCCGTCGAAAAACTTCACAAAATCAATTTCTTTTGCATTTATTTTATTCATCCGTTTTCGACGGAATACATTTTTCGTCAAAAATGTTCGACGGAATCCATTTTTCATCGAAAAACTTCATAAAATCAATTTCTTTTGCATTTATATTATTCAACCATTTTCGACGGAATTCATTTTCCGTCAAAAATCTTCGACGAAATCCATTTTCCGTCGAAAAACTTCGAAAAATCAATTTCTTTTACATTTATTTTATTAATCCATGTTCGACGGAATTCATTTTCCGTTGAAACACTTCACAAAATAAATTTCTTTTGCATTAATTTAATTCATTCATTTTCGACGGAAAACATTTTTCGTCAAAAATCTTCGACGGACTCCATTTTGCGTCGAAAAACTTAATAAAGTCA
>JAVKPL010010687.1:0-44814 GCA_032173675.1 Gastrolobium villosum
ATGCCTATGTGGCAAAATTCAATGAACTGGTCAAGTTTGCAAATTATGGAGGTACTCTACCTACTCCTGAGTTTTTGTCAGCTAAATTTCAAAGAGGGCTGAATGAGAAGATTGCTAAGAGAATGTCAAATACTGCAGTGAGAAACTTTGCTGATTTGGTGACCCAATGCAAGAGGGTCGAGACTATTTATGGTAGGTATCCGAAATCTGATACGACAAAGGAACAAGATGTTAAGAGGACACCTGGTCCTTCAGGAAATACTAATAGAGGAGGCTTCAATAATAATAGGGGTAGGGGGTTGCATGTAAGGCAGCCTCCTGGTCAGTTCAAGAGGGGTGGAAACCCTGGTGGTGGTGGTGCTGCGGACATATATTTTACCCCACAATGTGGGAAGTGCAGGAAATACCACAAAGGTGTATGTGGTGCTAGTCCGTTGGCTTGTTTTAAGTGTGGTCAGAATGGCCACTTTGCTAGAAATTGTCCATCTTCTTCGGGGCAGGCTGCGAATCTGCAGGCCTTGCCGACCGCGACTACTACTGCTACTCCTACTGCTGCTGTTCCTACTGTGGGACGGGTATATACTACAAATGCGCAACATACTGAAAAGGCTCCGAACTTGGTAAAAGGTATAATTTTCCTCTCTAATGTTGATTTGTCTGTGTTATTTGATTCGGGAGCAACACATTCTTTTGTGGCGGACTATGTGGCTAAGGCGTTGGACTTAAGAGTAACACGAATGGTTCCTCCGATGCGTATTACTACCGCTACAGGAGAGGTTAGTGAATCGTCTTGGATTTGCGAAGATGTAAAGTTCACCTATTTAGGCAGGGGTTACACCATTGATTTAATTATCTTACCCCTGGCCTCTGTCAATTTGATTTTGGGGATGGATTGGTTGTCTCGGAACTGCGCAATGATTGATTGCTGCGGAAAGAGGTTGTTGCTATCTCACGAGAGGCCGTCGGTTTGTCCGTCTTTGTATTTGCCTGTCAGTCAAACTGTGAAAGCCTTGACCATTTGAGGACTGTGTTGCAGGTATTGAAAGATAAGAAACTGTATGCTAAACCGTCTAAGTGTGAATTCTGGTTGTCTGAGGTGCAATTTTTGGGTCATGTTATTTCTGCAAGCGGTGTTGCAGTGGATCCAAGCAAGATTGAAGCGGTAAGCGACTGGGAATGACCTAAGACTGTGACTGAGATTAGAAGTTTTCTGGGGCTTGCTGGTTATTATCGCCGGTTTATACAGGGATTTTCTGCAATGGTTCTACCGTTGACCCGATTGACACGAAAGGATACTCCTTTTGTGTGGACCCAGGAGTGTGAGGACTGTTTTCTGTTACTCAAAGAGAAGTTGACCACTACTCCGGTGTTAACTCTACCTGATCCGGAGGGCGAGTTTGTTTTATATTGTGATGCTTCTAAGAAAGGTTTAGGGAGCGTACTGATGCAGGAAGGAAAAGTGATTGCTTATGCGTCCAGACAGTTAAGACCACATGAAGAGAATTATCCGACGCATGACTTGGAACTGGCTGCTATTGTGTTTGCCTTGAAAATCTGGAGGCACTTTCTGTATGGAATGAAATTTGCTGTGTTCAGTGATCATAAAAGCTTGAAATATTTGTTTGATCAGACGGAGCTGAATATGAGGCAGCGCAGATGGGTTGAATTCTTGAAAGATTATGACTTTGAGCTGAAATACCACCCGGGAAAGGCTAATGTTGTGGCAGATGCATTGAGTAGGAAGTCTGTCAATTTATCTCATATGATGATGTGGGACAATGAAGTGATTGAATAATTTTGGGACATGAAAATAACGGATTTCTTTGCAGGGAGAATGTGTGATATGGAGTTGACTCGGATTGAAAACGAGCTGCACGAGAAGATTAAAGAGACTCAAATTCGGAATGAAAGCATTAAATATTTGAAAGGCCAGAGTGGCATATCTGTTAATGAACAGGGATTATTATTACATCAGGGCAGGATTGTTGTGCCCAAGGAACTTGCAGAGGAAGTTATGACTGAGGCCCATAAGGGTCAATATGCTATCCACCCAGGTGCCACAAAAATGTACCAAGATTTGAAAGTTAAGTTCTGGTGGCCTGGGATGAAAAGGGATGTTGCTGAATACGTGTCTAAGTGTTTGGTTTGTCAGAAAGTAAAGATAGAGCATCAGAAACCTGCTGGATTACTTCAGCCGCTGGATATACCAGAATGGAAATGGGAGAGTATTTCGATGGATTTTGTTGTGGGATTGCCTCGAACTCAGGCTGGTTACGATTCGATTTGGGTTATTGTGGACCGACTTACGAAGTCTGCACATTTTCTACCAGTACGAGTGGATTTCACCACAGAGAAGTTGGCTACGTTGTATGTAAAGGAGATTGTTAGACTCCATGGGATACCGATTAACATTGTTAGCGATCGGGACCCGAAGTTTACTTCACGCTTTTGGGGAGCTTTGCAGCAGGCTTTTGGCACTCAGCTTCGACTAAGCACTGCGTATCACCCGCAAACTGATGGTCAGACTGAGAGGACCATACAGACACTTGAGGATATGCTGAGAGCTTGCACATTGGAACAGGGTACTGCCTGAGATAAGTACTTGCCATTGGTGGAGTTTTCTTATAATAACAGTTTTCACTCCAGTCTGGGTATGGCACCGTATGAGGTATTGTATGGGAGGAGGTGTCGTACGCCCACTTGTTGGACTGAGGTAGGCGATAAAGAAAGATTTGGTCCGGATTTTGTACAGGAAACAACAGTGCAAATAGAAATGATCAGAGAAAAATTGAAACAGGCACAGAATCGGCAGAAAAGCTACTATGACAACAAGCATAGACCGCTAGAATTTGAGGAAGGTGACCATGTTTTTGTACGATTGTCTCCGGTCACGGGTGTTGGTCGTGCGTTGGGTGTGAGGAAGCTGAGTCCACGGTTCATTGGACCGTATCAAATTATGAAAAGAGTAGGATTGGTGGCCTATCAGCTTGCCTTACCCCCGCAGTTGTCCAACTTACATGATGTTTTTCATGTGTCGCAGTTGCGACGTTATGTTCCGGATGAATCACATGTGGTGATACCGGATAATATTGAAATCAGGGAGAACTTGAAGACTCCCGTTGGTCCTATTGCAATATTGGACCGCAGTGAAAAGAGGCTGAGAAGTAAAATTATTCCCATGCTGAAGATTCAGTGGGAAGGCCGCACACCTGAGGAGGCTACTTGGGAGCGGGAGGACGAGATTCTCCGGCTGTATCCTGAGTTAGCGAGCAGGTATGATTTAATTTTGCGGACAAAATTTCTAAAAGGAGGGGTGAATATAACACCTCATATAGTTAAATGTGCATTTTATATTATAATGTGAAATGAAAATTGATGGATTAGTGAAAATCCGAGAATGATGGCCAAAATGGGCAAAAGGGGCAAAATGGTAATTGACCAGCCGTGTATTCTGAGGCATAAAAATTGAGTTAGAGATTTCATATGACAAAAATAATGCTGGAAATGGAATCAGGGCGGAAAATTGAGTGAGTAGGCAAATTTGTGAAAAAGTGATGAATAGTGACTTTTTAAGTGTTAAATACTGCGGTGTGAGTGTACCGATAAGTGTTAAATTTTTATCAATATTTTTAGGAAATAAAAATATGTCATGGACTGGAAAAATATGTAGATTAAGAATTTATGATCAGAAATTTTATCGGGATTAAAGTTAGATCGCGTGTGGGACCCGCGGGACCAAAATCCACTTGGCCCCAACACTTCCCCACGCCTTTCTCTCTCCCTTTTCCCTTCTTCTTCCCGTAGCCTCTCCTTCATTTCACAAAAAACCCACCCAGTCCTCTCTTCCTCACCAATTCTTCATTTCTCCACCAAATCACTTGGTTTTGGTGTTGAAATTTATTGTAAACAACCTTCTAAAGCCATTGGTGATACTCCCAAGCCTTGAAATCATCTCCTTGCTGCGTTTTTGGTCAAGGACAGATCCGAACCTTGGAGGTTTTGGGTGTTTTTGGGGGCTTTTGTTCTTCCTTTGGATTGGTGGAGCTTTGGTGGTGTGCATACAATAGATTGTGAGTATATTTGTGGTATCTTTATGGTTGATTTTGTAGATCTAGAAATTTATGCACTAAGTCTTTAATCTTAGATGTGTGATGATAGAGAGCCCAAATGGAAAAATGCTATTAGATGAAAATGCCTTAGAATGATGCTTGTAAGCTAGAAATGCTATGATAAATTTTGGTGAAAAAGTTAGGTTTTTAACTTAGGAAAATTTGTGGAAATTTCATGAAATTTGAGGTTTGGTGTGATTTGGAATTGTTGATCATTGTAGGGTGCCTCACACGGACGTGATTGTGAAAGATTGATTTGGAGCGTACGTGTGGAACGGATTCGTTAGTGTCGAGGTAAACCCTTGGAACTGGGGTTTAATCCCTTGTGTGCTCCACAACACCTAGTGGAAGGTTGTGGTTGGATTTTGTGTTTATGGCATTGTGTGATTATGTGCTTGTATGCCATATTGCTTGAATTGTGTGAAAATTGTTTGGTCACTGGCCAGTTGACGTGTGTTGGTTTGGACATCCGCTGGATAATTCCGTTTGGGAATGCCAGTTGGGTTTTGCCGTGGGGTCGACTCTGGGAGCGACACCAGGATGATCCAAACGTGGGACATCCGCTGGATAGGGCTCATGAGGAGTTCCAGTTGGGTTTTGCCATGGAGTCTTCTCAACCATGGGAGAGGCGCCAGGATTGTCTCGGGAGTTATATGATGGAGTCATTGAACGTAAATCCAATTGTGGATGTTCTCGGTTTGTCTCCAGTTGATGGTGATATTGTATGTCATGCATATTATATGATGTTATATTTGCACATTGAGTGAGCCATGGGGTGGAGAAAGCCTCTAGCTCCCTTGGTTTACTGAGATATATTTGTATATCTCACCCCGTGTTTGGGGGACCACATTTCAGGGCATTATGAGCCGGGAGGAGCTTCGGGCAAGAAGCCCGCTTAGTGGACAGCGGATTGCATGGTGCATTGAGCTTGCATGACATTTTGGAGGAGATCTTGGAGTGCACATAGCATGCCATTTAGTATTTTGAGACTTAGGTCATGAACATGTTGCATGATGGTATTTCCATGCTTTTGTAGTGTTCATGATTACTTTCTAAGTCTTGTGTATTGCTTTTATTCATGCCATGGATAATTGTATATTTCGAGTGAGCATGGGACTTGTCCATTGCCACATTTCTTGCATTTGAAGCCTTGGTATTTATGTTGTAAAATGGTCCATATTTGTTGTAAGATGGCCATGATCTTAAAGACTTTGTAAATGATGCATGATTGAATGAAAATGCATGATGGAAGGGCCTAGAGCCTACATTAGGGTATGTTTAAGTGTTGTGTGGAGTACTAAGGTGCTAGGGATGGATTACACAACTCTTTTTGGGCTGAAAATGCTGTAATCTGTCATTTTACTGCATAGTAATCGATTACCCAAGCATGGTAATCGATTACCATGCAACAGGGGACGAAATAAATGCTACTGTCTGCCTGGTAATCGATTACCAGAGGCTTGGTAATCGATTACCAAGTGAGGTAATCGATTACCCAACCTTGGTAATCGATTACCAGAGAACAGGGGATGAAAAATTGGCTACTGCCTCATTTTTGACAGGTGGTAATCGATTACCACCCACTGGTAATCGATTACCACAGTGTAAATTTCGAAAATTCAGGTTTTCTAGACTAAAAGAAAGGGGCTTAACTTGGTGGTGTAGAACTCCAAATGATACGCGGTTTGAAACCACGCGTAGCTAATGTAAAGGGCTATAACATGGTAAAATGTGAGAGTAAGATGATGAGTTTAAATGAGTTGAATAAAAAGAAAGATTAGTGATGTTAGTAAACTGTATGATTCCGCGAATTGCATTTACAATTATAGTGTTGTTTAAATTGATTACGGAAAAGGTTATTGTTATGAAAAGGAATATGATAAAAGAAAAAAAGTTGCCCGTAATTTAATTAACCCAATTACTGTGATTGTAACTGCGCTTAATATCATAATCAATGTTAACAATACCGGTGTACAACGGGCTGTTACATTTTATGGTATCAGAGCAGTTTTGTGAGGGAACTCTGATTGTGTTTGTTTGTATCTTGTGTTCCATAGCTATCTGTGAACTATTTATGATTAATGTATATGTGATTCCTCAGTGTGGGTCTGATCAACTCATTCCTTTGTGTTACATGTACAGATATCATGAGTAGGGCGCGTGGTCGCCGTGGGGCACGTGGTGCAGGTCCTTTGCCACCGGATCCGGTCACTGCAGTCCTGAATGCTCTGCAGGCGGAGACGGCTGCAAATAGAAATATGACTGAAAACCTGATGAAGACTAATCAGGATATGATGCAGGCCTTTATGGCTGAAATGAGGGCTGATAGAAATCGCCCTAGGAGGGATGATTCACCTCCACACACGGCTACGGTGACTCCTACACCGACGCCATCTGTTACTCCTCAACAAGGGGAGAGTGGGGCTAGTCACCACACTGGTGAGGCTAGTCATCATACCACTGACCCTAGCTATGTTCCTGATCCGTCATCTGTTGCCCAATCCACTGGGGCTGCGGGACAGGTAGTTGATAATGCTGATGATGAGCGTAGGCTCATATCTTTTAGGAAACATAAGCCACCCGCATTTCTGGGGTCAACGGACCCGAAGGAGGTTACTGCTTGGCTGAGGGGAATGGATAAGATTTTCCAAGTGATGAGATGCCAAGACCCACAAAAATTGTTGTATTCGGTTTATATGCTGGAGGGTGACGCCCAGGAGTGGTGGGACAATGTGTCTCGCCCATATGTTATTCAGGGTGAGATTATTTCTTGGACAATGTTCGAAGGTCTGTTTCATGAAGAATATTTTCCCCACGATGTTCGGGAGGCAAAGCAAGGTGAGTTTGATAGCCTTGTGCAGGGAGTCATGACCGTGGATGCCTATGTGGCAAAATTCAATGAACTGGTAAAGTTTGCAAATTATGGAGGTACTCTACCTACTCCGGAGTTTTTGTCAGCTTAATTACAAAGAGGGCTGAATGAGAAGATTGCTAAGAGAATGTCAAATACTGCGGTGAGAAACTTTGCTGACTTAGTGACCCAATGCAAGAGGGCCGAGACTGTATATGGTAGGTATCCGAAATCTGATACGACAAAGGAACAAGATGTTACGAGGACACCTGGTCCTTCAGGTAATACTAATAGAGGAGGCTTCAATAATAATAGGGGCAGGGGGTTGCATGTAAGGCAGCCTCCTGGTCAGTTCAAGAGGGGTGGAAACCCTGGTGGTGGTGCTGCTGCGGACATATATTTTACCCCACAATGTGGGAAGTGCAGGAAATACCACAAAGGTGTATGTGGTGCTGGTCCGTTGGCTTGTTTTAAGTGTGGTCAGAATGGCCACTTTGCTAGAAATTGTCCATCTTCTTCGGGGCAGGCTGCGAATCTGCAGGCCTTGCCGACCGCTACTGCTACTGCTACTCCTACTGCTGCTGTTCCTACTGTGGGACGAGTATATACTACAAATGCGCAACATACTGAAAAGGCTCCGAACTTGGTAAAAGGTATAATTTTCCTCTCTAATGTTGATTTGTCTGTGTTATTTGATTCGGGAGCAACACATTCTTTTGTGGCGGACTATGTGGCTAAGGCGTTGGACTTAAGAGTAACACGAATGGTTCCTCCGATGCGTATTACTACCGCTACAGGAGAGGTTAGTGAATCGTCTTGGATTTGCGAAGATGTGAAGTTCACCTATTTAGGCAGGGGTTACACCATTGATTTAATTATCTTACCCCTGGCCTCTGTCAATTTGATTTTGGGGATGGATTGGTTGTCTCGGAACTGCGCAATGATTGATTGCTGTGGAAAGAGGTTGTTGCTATCTCACGAGAGGCCGTCTGTTTGTCCGTCTTTGTACTTGTCTGTCAGTCAAACTGTGAAAGCCTTGAAGGCTGGAGATCTGGGTTATGTCCTTTTGGGCGGATTGGTGGGTGACAAAAAGGAGGAGATTTCTTCTATTCCGGTTGTTAATGAGTTTGAGGATGTATTCCCTGATGAGATACCGGAATTTCCGCCTGAGAGAGAGATTGAATTCTCGATTGACCTATTGCCTGGTGTGGGGCCGATCTCCTTGGCTCCATACCGGATGTCGCCACTTGAGTTGGCCGAGTTGAAGCAACACATTGAGGAACTATCTGCGAAGAATTTTATTAGGCCGAGTATGTCTCCGTGGGGAGCACCGGTAATATTTGTGAAGAAAAAGGATGGTAGCATGAGATTGTGCACTGACTACCGACAGTTGAATAAAGTGACTATTAAGAACCGGTACCCATTGCCGCGCATTGATGATTTATTAGATCAGTTGAGGGATGCCTGTGTGTTTTCGAAGATCGATCTCCGGTCCGGATATCACCAGATTCGGATTAAACCGGAGGATGTACCTAAAACAGCCTTCCGATCCAGATATGGACATTTTGAATATCAAGTGATTCCTTTTGGGCTTACTAATGCCCCTGTGGTGTTCATGGATTATATGAACCGCATCTTTAAACCGTACTTGGACCAGTTTGTAATTGTATTTATCGACGACATTTTGATCTATTCTAAGAGTAAGGAGGAGCACATCGACCATTTGAGGACTGTGTTGCAGGTGTTGAAAGATAAGAAACTATATGCTAAACCGTCTAAGTGTGAATTCTGGTTATCTGAGGTGCAATTTTTGGGTCATGTTATTTCTGCAAGTGGTGTTGCAGTGGATCCGAGCAAGATTGAAGCGGTAAGCGACTGGGAACGACCTAAGACTGTGACTGAGATTAGAAGTTTTCTGGGGCTTGCTGGTTATTATCGCCGATTTATACAGGGATTTTCTGCAATGGTTCTACCGTTGACCCGATTGACACGAAAGGATACTCCTTTTGTGTGGACCCAGGAATGTGAGGACTGTTTTCTGTTACTTAAAGAGAAGTTGACCACTGCTCCGGTGTTAACTCTACCTGATCCGGAGGGTGAGTTTGTTTTATATTGTGATGCTTCTAAGAAAGGATTAGGGAGCATACTGATGCAGGAAGGAAAAGTGATTGCTTATGCGTCTAGGCAGTTAAGGCCGCATGAAGAGAATTATCCGACGCACGACTTAGAACTGGCTGCTATTGTGTTTGCCTTGAAAATCTGGAGGCACTTTCTGTATGGGATGAAGTTTGCTGTGTTCAGTGATCATAAGAGCTTGAAATATTTGTTTGATCAGAAGGAGCTGAATATGAGGCAGCGTAGATGGGTTGAATTCTTGAAAGACTATGACTTTGAGCTGAAATACCACCCGGGAAAGGCTAATGTTGTGGCAGATGCATTGAGTAGGAAGTCTGTCAATTTATCTCATATGATGATGTGGGACAATGAAGTGATTGAGCAATTCCGTGACATGAAAATAACGGATTTCTTTGCAGGGAGAATGTGTGATATGGAGTTGACTCGGATTGAGAACGAGCTGCACGAGAAGATTAAAGAGACACAGATTCGCAATGAAAGTATAAAATATTTGAAAGGCCAGAGTGGCATATCTGTTAATAAACAGGTATTATTACTATATCAGGGCAGGATTGTTGTGCCCAAGGAACTTGCAGAGGAAGTTATGACTGAGGCCCATAAGGGTCAATATGCTATCCACCCAGGTGCCACAAAAATGTACCAAGATTTGAAAGTTAAGTTCTGGTGGCCTGGGATGAAAAGGGATGTTGCCGAGTACGTATCCAAGTGCTTGGTGTGTCAGAAAGTGAAGATAGAGCATCAGAAACCTGCTGGATTACTTCAGCCGCTGGATATACCAGAATGGAAATGGGAGAGTATTTCGATGGATTTTGTTGTTGGATTGCCGCGAACTCAAGCTGGCTACGATTCGATTTGGGTTATTGTGGACTGACTCACGAAGTCTGCACATTTTCTACCAGTAGGAGTGGATTACACCACAGAGAAGTTGGCTACGTTGTATGTAAAGGAGATTGTTAGACTCCATGGGATACCGATTAGCATTGTGAGCGATCGGGACCCGAAGTTTACTTCACGATTTTGGGGAGCTTTACAGCAGGCTTTTGGCACTCAGCTTCGACTGAGCACTGCATACCACCCACAGACTGATGGTCAGACTGAGAGGACCATACAGACACTTGAGGATATGCTGAGAGCTTGCACATTGGAATAGGGTACTGCCTGGGATAGGTACTTGCCATTGGTGGAGTTTTCTTATAATAACAGTTTTCACTCCAGTCTGGGTATGGCACTGTATGAGGTATTGTATGGGAGGAGGTGTCGTACTCCCACTTGTTGGACTGAAGTAGGCGATAGAGAAAGATTTGGTCCGGATTTTGTGCAGGAAACAACAGTGCAAATAGAAATAAACAGAGAAAAATTGAAACAGGCACAGAATCGGCAGAAAAGCTACTATGACAACAAGCATAGACCGCTAGAATTTGAGGAAGGTGACCATGTTTTTGTACGATTGTCTCCGGTCACGGGTGTTGGCCGTGCGTTGGGTGTGAGGAAGCTGAGTCCACGGTTCATTGGACCGTATCAAATTATGAAAACAGTAGGATTGGTGGCCTATCAGCTTGCCTTACCCCCTCAGTTATCCAATTTGCATGATGTTTTTCATGTGTCGCAGTTGCGACGTTATGTTCCGGATGAATCACATGTGGTGATACCGGATAATATTGAAATCAGGGAGAACTTGAAGACTCCCATCGGTCCTATTGCAATATTGGATCGCAGTGAAAAGAGACTGAGAAGTAAAATTATTCCCATGCTGAAGATTCAGTGGGAAGGCCGCACACCTGAGGAGGCTACTTGGGAGCGGGAGGACGAGATTCTCCGGCTGTATCCTGAGTTAGCGAGCAGGTATGATTTAATTTTGCGGAAAAAATTTCTAAAAGGAGGGGTGAATATAACACCTCATAAAGTTAAATGTGTATTTTAATACTATATTGTGAAATTAAAATTGATGGATTAGTGAAAATCCAAGTATTATGGCCAAAATGGGCAAAAAGGGCAAAATGGTAAATGACTAGCCGTGTATTCTGAGGCATAAAAATTGAGTTAGAGATTTCATATGACAAAAATGATGCTGGAAATGGAATCAGGGCGGAAAATTGAGTGAGTAGGCAAATTTGTGAAAAAGTGATGAATAGTGACTTTTTAAGTGTTAAATACTGCGGTAGGAGTGTACCGATAAGTGTGAAATTTTTATCAATATTTTTAGGAAATAAAAATATGTCATGGACCAGAAAAATATGTAGATTAAGAATTTATGATCAAAAATTTTATCGGGATTAAAGTTAGATCGCGTGTGGGACCCGTGGGACCAAAAGCCACTTGGCCCCACACTTTCTCCCATGCCTCTCTCTCCCTTTTCCCTTCTTCTTCCCGTGGCTTTCCCCATTTTCAAAGAAACCAAAGACCATTTCTCTCTTCCTCACCATTTCTTCGTTTCTCCACCGAATCACTTGGTTTTGGTGTTGAAATCTATTGTAAACAACCTTCTAAAGCCATTGTGATACTCCCAAGCCTTGAAATCACCTCCTTGCTGCGTTTTTGGACAAGGACAGATCCGAACCTTGGAGGTTTTGGGGTGTTTTTGGAGCTTTTGATCTTCCTTTGGATTAGTGAAGCCTTGGTGGTGTGCATACACTAGATTGTAAGTATATTTGTGGTATCTTTGTGGTTGATTTTGTAGATCTAGAAATTTATGCACTAAGTCTTTAATCTTAGATGTGTGATGATAGAGAGTCCAAATGGAAAAATGCTATTAGATGAAAATGCCTTAGATTGATGCTTGTAAGCTAGAAATGCTATGATAAATTTTGGTGAAAAAGTTAGATTTTTAACTTAGGAAAATTTGTGGAAATTTCATGAAAATTGAGGTTTGGTGTAATTTGGAATTGTTGATCGTTGTAGGGTGCCTCACACGGACGTGATTGTGAAAGATTGATTTGGAGCATACGTGTGGAACGGATTTGCTTGTGTTGAGGTAAACCCTTGGAACTGGGGTTTAATCCCTTGTGTGCTCCACCACACCTAGTGGAAGGTTGTGGTTGGATTTTGTGTTTATGGCATTGTGTGATTATGTGCTTGTATGCCATATTGCTTGAATTGTGTGAAAATTGTTTGGTCACTGGCCAGTTGACGTGTGTTGGTTTGGACATCCGCTGGATAATTCCGTTTGGGAATGCCAGTTGGGTTTTGCCGTGGGGTCGACTCTGGGAGCGACACCAGGATGATCCAAACGTGGGACATCCGCTGGATAGGGCTCATGAGGAGTTCCAGTTGGGTTTTGCCATGGAGCCTTCTCAACCATGGGAGAGGCGCCAGGAATGTCTCGGGAGTTATATGATGGAGTCCTTGAACGTAAATCCTATTGTGGATGTTCTCGGTTTGTCTCCAGTTGTTGGTGATATTGTATGTCATGCATATTATATGATGTTATATTTGCACATTGAGTGAGCCATGGGGTGGAGAGAGCCTCTAGCTCAATTGGTTTACTGAGATATATTTGTATATCTCACCCCGTGTTTGGGGGACCACATTTCAGGGCATTATGAGCCGGGAGGAGCTTCGGGCAAGAAGCCCGCTTAGTGGACAACGGATTGCATGTGGTGCAGTGAGCTTGCATGACATTTTGGAGGAGATTTGGAGTGCAAATAGCATGCCATTTAGTGTTTGAGACTTAGGTCATGAACATATTGCATGATGTTATTCCATGCTTTTGTAGTGTTCATGATTATGTTCTAAGTCTTGTTTATTGCTTATTGTTCATGCCATGGATAATTGTATACTTTGAGTGAGCATGGGACTTGTCCATTGCCACATTTCTTGCATTTGAAGCCTTGGTATTTATGTTGTAAAATGGTCCATATTTGTTGTAAAATGGCCATGATCTTAAAGACTTTGTAAATGATGCATGATTGAATGAAAATGCATGATGGAAGGGCCTAGAGCCTACATTAGGGTATGTGTAAGTGTGGTGTGGAGTATTAAGGTGTTAGGGATGGATTACACAACTCTTTTTCGGCTGAAAATGCTGTAATCTGTCATTTTTACTGCATAGTAATCGATTACCCAAGCATGGTAATCGATTACCATGCAACAGGGGACGAAATAAATGCTACTGTCTGCCTGGTAATCGATTACCAGAGGCTTGGTAATCGATTACCAAGTGAGGTAATCGATTACCCAACCTTGGTAATCGATTACCAGAGAATAGGGGATGAAAAATTGGCTACTGCCTCATTTTTGACAGGTGGTAATCGATTACCACCCACTGGTAATTGATTACCACAGTGTAAATTTCAAAAATTCAGGTTTTTCTAGACTAAAAGAAATGGGCTTAACTTGGTGTGTAGAACTCCAAATGGTGCGCGGTTTGAAACCACGCGTAGCTAATGTAAAGGACTAGAACATGGTAAGATGTGAAAGTAATTTGATTAGTTTGAATGTGTTGAATAAAAAGAGAGATTGGTGATGTTAATAAACTGATTGATTCCGCGAATTGCATTTACGATTATAGTGTTGTTTTAATTGATTACGGAAAGGTTATTGTTATGAAAAGCAATATGATAAAGGAAAAAAAAAGGTTTCCCGTAATTTAATTAACTCAATTACTGTGATTGTAACTGCGCTTAATATCATAACCAATGTTAACAATACCGGTGTACAACGGGCTATTACAGGGTCCAAGGAATCCAACTCCAGCAACAATCCATCGAGCAAAAATTTTCAAATTTGGAATTTGTTGTAGATCATAGAATAGAGACAATGGAACTTACTTAGAACTAACGCTTTGAAGAGTTAAAATTGGAGTTTTGTCTATAACTCGAGGACGTCATCACCTTGCTCAAAGCTAATCAAGGAAATAATTCATTTTCTGCTACCAATACTTCTGGACCTTGTGGGGGAAGCACCCATTCGTCTGGTGGCCACCACAACAAATGATTCTTTTAGATATAATTCTTTCAGATCTCATCTAATTGGACTTATACTGCTAAACAATATTTCTAACTTTTGGTGTCCAGGAAAATGAGTGGTTATTTAATTAGTCACCATTGCAATTAAACGAAGAAACTTACACTTACCTAGCCTTTGGTGTGGTCAACAGTTTTTTGAAATCTCTATTTCTCTGTAACTCTATTTTAGTTGCATGATACTCTATTACCTAACAAAGAGACTTCATTTATAGAAACAGAGAGAAATTTAACGACAAAGTGAGACAGAGAAGAGATAAATATAGAGAACTTTTCACTAAAGTGAGAATGTTATTCAGTCTATCTCACCAATCCTCTACAAAAATATTCATAGACCATAGTTATATAATAGTTGGGTAGCAGATCTCAGTCACGGCAAAAAAATTTAAATATTGTTTTTTTAATAACAAATTATGTAAACGTAAAATTAAAAAATTGGAAAATGGAGTCGCCACCAATTTTATTTGATTTGGAAAAATTGGAAAACCTTTTATTGCAAACTGGTCTTTAAAATTATTGATTAAAGTTCGGGAGTTCAGTTATGCGCAGAGAAGGGTAAAAACTTAATTCCACTACACCCCTGACACATCCGTTAAAAATGTTTATGTTAAATTAGTTGTGCAAATTATCAATAGCTTTTAAAAATATTTTCTTAATCCCTTTAAAAAAAACAAATATAATTATTTAGGAAGTGAGAAAACTAAATTGTTAAAATATTATTTTAACTTGACGGAAAGAGTTCCGCTCCGACGTATCCCCTGGTGCAGTGAGAAATTCAAAGCTACGTCGTTCTTAAAAAAAAAATTTGTGCATTGGTTAAATTTAATCATTATTATTTTTTAAATGAAAATCTTAGTTTAAAAAATTATTAAATTTAATTATTTTGGATCATCGAGCTATCATGACTAAAATGAGTCTTAACGAAACACGTGGAGTTGACGAGCCGTCGTGGCTAAATTACCCCTTTACAAACGAGATTTACATTAATATTTTCGTCACTTATAATTTTACAAAAATGATTTTTGAATCATCAAACCATCATGGTTAAAATGATCCTGAACGAAATGCATGGGATTGACAAGCCGTCGCAGATAAATTACCCCTTTAAATGATTTTAAGGTTAAATTAATTTAAAAACAGTATATGATAATTTTAATGAGTAACGAATCATCCAGCCGTCACGGTTAAAATGATCCCTAGCCAAACACACAGGATTAACAAGTCGTCACGGCTAAATCACCCTTATGCATAATTTTAATGCTATTAGATGTTTTAAATTGATGTAAAAATATGATAAATTTGACGAGTTCCAGATCATGAAGTCGTCACGGTTAAAATGATCCGGAACGAAACACATGGAATTCACAAGCCGTCACATCCAAATTACCCCTTTTGCATAATAAAATGATTTTATTATTGTTGCTTGTGTTGTTTTAAAGCTTATGATAGATTCCGTTAAGTTTGGAATCATTAAAATGTAATCCTTCAATTAAAATAAATTAACTTTCTTTGTCTCCCAAATTTTATGTAAGATGGGTAAAAAGATAACAGAAGTAGTAAAGTCTAAAACCTGTGCCAACATCTATCTAAACGATAAGTAATATTATTCTACGCAAAGAGCATGGAAAACCAAACCGAATGACCACCACTTCAATACGTACTTCGTTGAAACACTAGTCTAGAAACCAAGTTTAAAACTTTAGGTCCATTATTTTATTAATATAATCCAAGTGATTCATTATTTGATCAAATAGCAAAGTATAGTGGGTACTAAGTACTAAAGGTATCATTTTCTAAACTTCGACCTTTATATGGATCTCTATTTTTTTTATTTCAGGTTGTCATGTTCTCTTCCTTTTATTTATTTATTTAATATTTTTTTATAAAAAAAGATAAAATAAAAAATATTGAATCACTTTTTGGTAGATATCTCGAATCGCTATGCCCCTTAGTAATACTATACAGTATTCCTTTATCAACTTCAAACATTTAATCACCAATCTGAATAGGAAAAATATTACTCATGTAACTTAAATACCTATCTATAAGTTCAACTTAAGTCATAAAATAAAGGACAAGAAAGAAAGAAAATAAATAAATACACACACACACACACACATATATATATATATATGGGGAAGGATCATCTTACACCGGTGTAAGATGAATAAGTCTTACACCAAATCGTAACCATTGGTTTATTGCATCTAACGGTTAAGATTTAGTAGCTCCTATTCATTAATTAATTTTTAATTCCCAATAAATCTCAACCGTTGGATGCATGGAAATCAACGGTTAAGATTTGGTGTAAGATTTATTATTCTTACATCGGTGTAAGTTGATCCTATCCCTATATATATATATATATCAAACTGAAAGCACGAATTATATTATTTTGATGTGATTGAACTCTGATCTAAAATGAAGGGAAACTGTAACGCCCGGCCACTTGCAAGCATCAACGACTATCCCCACACACTAACACGAGACTTTTCAGCGTGCTTTGTCCTCACTCGCACACTTCCCGGGAAAACTTCCCAGGAGGTCACCCATCCCAAAATTGCTCCAAGTCAAGCACGCTTAACTGTGGAGTTCTTCCGGTCCGGGCTACCGAAAAGTAGATGCATCTTGTTAGTATAGGTAGTACCAATTAATTCTTATAAGCTATCCTTAGCTGTGCTATCCTATACAACACAATCTCTGGAATCCCACTATTTCCAGTGTTATTCGATTCATTCATGTACCCCCGTCGCTAGAAGCCTGCTAGGAGCCGCTCCTTGTCCGTGCCCTTGCGCACCGGCGATCACTCCCCGCCCTCTCAGCGCCCGGGATGTTACATGCCCACCAGCTTCCGCCTGGTTCGTCCTCGAACCACACCGTACTGGATGAGAGGCCCTGGTCTGATACCATTTGTAACGCCCGACCACTTGCAAGCATCAACGACTGTCCCCACACACTAACACCAGACTTTTCAGCGTGCTTTGTCCTCACTTGCACACTTCCCGGGAGGTCACCCATCCCAGAATTGCTCCAAGTCAAGCACGCTTAACTGTGGAGTTCTTCCGATCCGGGCTACCGAAAAGTAGATGCATCTTGTTAGTATAGGTAGTACCAATTAATTCTTATAAGCTATCCTTAGTTGTGCTGTCCTATACAACACAATCTCTGGAATCCCTTTCTTTCCGGTGTTATTCGATTCATTCATGTACCCCCGTCGCTGGAAGCCTGCTAGGAGCCGCTCCTTGTCCGTGCCCTTGCACACCGGCGATCATTCATCGCCCTCCTCAGCGCCCGGGATGTTACAAAAACAGACTATTATACAGGTCTAGGGTGGACAATGGACAGTAAAAGGAAGAAAAACATGAATGAATAAAGGCTATCTGGGAAAGTAGACAAACAGTGAAATGTCCACTTTACGATGCAAGTTAAAAAATAAAAGAGGGCATTATATCGAGAAAAGAAGACTCCACATCGTTGTTAAGCAGAGAAGAGTAATAGAAACCCACCTTTCCTGAAATGCGAATCACCTTTTCACCACCGTATTCTCCTTGTTCCCTTCTTGTTTGGAACCTTCTGTCTCCTAGAAATCTTGCTATGTATCCATTTCTTTAGCTTCTAACTCCAACACTTTCTTTGTGTCCCTAGCATGTGATTGAGGTTGGCTTATGAAGATGAAGATCTCCGGCGAGATCTTGAGCGATAGTAGTTGAGTTCTAGGGTCAGTAGAAAGCAGTAGATTAGTTGTCATCTCTCATTCGGGTCCTCCTTACTCACTCTGTTGCTCCTTTACCAGTGTTTTTATTTTATTTTTATTTTTCTTACTACCTCTTTTCCTGGTCCTCCCTTTTGTATGAAGCCTTCTCTTGTCAAGAAGTTTTTTAATCCAGTTTTTCTGAACCAGCCTCTTTTCACTGAAGACCCCTTTGTTTATATAGTCAATCATCAACATAGTTTTTTTTTTGCCTAAAGTGATTTCTTGATTCCCCTCTACTCTATCCCATTAGTGGTCAGGCATGCTACTCTACCTTTGTGCAGAGATAACATTGACCCATCTTCTTTGGTATTTGTCTATGTAGCACCTATACCGATACGGGACACGAGACACCATACGACACGACACTCCGACACGTTAATTCTAAAAAATATTAGATTTCGACACTTTAAGACAAGTTTTGATATTAAATAATATTTTTAATTTATGTAGTGTATATTATATTTAATACTCAATAATTTAACAAAAAATAAAACTAAATTTAAAAAATTCATCAATTTTGCATAGAAACATAAGATATCCCAAATATTTATATTAAATGGTAATCGTAATTCAACGAATATAATATTTGGAACTAAAAATTCAACGCAACGAAACCTTTGAACTTTTTTTGAATTTATATAATGCGTGTTGGAGTGTCGGGGAGTGTCGGGAAGTATCGGACACGACACATCAAGATTTTTGAAATGTCGGTGCTTCATAGGTATTTGTTCTTAAAGGTGCTTTCTTTTGGGGAGCGTTTGGTACGGGATAAATATTTTTTAACCAGGTAAATGTAATTACTAGGAAAATGATGGGAAAGTAAATTTGGAAGGAAAGTTTAAAAAAAGTTGTTTGGTTGACCAAAATATTACTGCGGAAATTAAGTTAAATTATATGAGTTAATTTTTGGTTGAAAGTAAAATATTGATGGGAAAATTGATATTAATGACCAGAATAACCTTTATTTAAATTTTGCTAATATTACAAAACATTTTCCCACTGTTCATCCACTTTTTGTTAATGATCAGAGATGAAGGGGTAGTTGTGCGTGTACTTTTTGGGATTATTTTGTCATAATAATCATTAACTTTTTGCCATTTACCTATGCTTGTTGAAATACCATGCTCAGATTGGTCAAGTGGCATAATGATTTTTCTGCTTTTTTGCACACGTTTTACAATAGCTAGACAACCGTGAAAGATGGGTATATTTTTGCTTCTCTTCTACCAAACGAAGAAAACTTAATATCCCACTCATAGATTACTAGGGAACTTGGCAGAAATCCTGAACCAAACAGCCCCTAGGTTTCAAATTCTTGTCTCTCTTTGGCATAACTTTGTCGCAGCATTAAAATCCTTTGTTTTGCTTCAACAGTGGGGGGCAAAGTCATTTTCAGCATGCTACTCTCTTCCTCGTTTGTCCTTTTGTTTTGTTTTTTAGCCTTTGCATATTGTATCTGACAGAGGAAGGGTGTTTTGCTGTCAAGAATTGTCGCCATCTGCTCTTATTTGTTCCTTGTGTCAAATGTTGAAGTGGCTGAACTACTGCTCTGTATGTACGGCTAAGGATATTTACCTTCTTCTAGATAGGCATCGATCAAGAGAACTTATAGCCATCTTCATTGGACATGTCCTTTTCAATTTTCTGAAATTTTCCTTCTTATGCTTATTACTTTTCTGAATAAAATAAAGATGTTGTTCATAAGCTGAATTTGGCAACTCTCACAAACGAGACCAAAGCTTTATCAATGTTAAATTGGAAAATCGTCACTTGTTTGGATAAGGACTATAATTGCTGCTATCTTATCCTTCCATGCAAGTTAACCAAACTAACCATATCCTTGCGATAGTTAAGCTTGCTTACAACCGTTGTCCCACAGTTATTTCTACAATGTCACTTTGCACCTTCACTCCTATATTTTATATGACCTTCCTTTCTAGACTTATTTGACACTTTGGTAATTAGATTTTGCTTTCCACAAAGAGCATATAGTTATATACGGACCACTAAACATTCAAATATCTAAGTTGATAACTTGTATATTTCCTTTCTTGTATTCATTATTTTGGAAATAAAATAAGAAACAAAAAATATGGTGTTTACAGGCTTATCAGCTGTAGAGAATCATCCTGGTTGGCTACCACCACATGCGTTTCATGTGTTTTGCCTTTGACATATTGCTAGCAACTTTAATCAATGGTTTAGAAATGACAAATCGAAGGCAACATGATGAATATAGGTATGGTGAACAACTTGAGTCTTCAATTTGAATGCATTCGTTAATTTTCATGTCTTATTGATTTTATTGTTGGCAGGATATACTCCTTGTAAGGTGGATTTTGAGAGAGCGCTTGCACGATTTTGTGACACCAATTCTCAGTTGCAGATTGGATTGATGGCATCCCAAAGGAAAAGTGGTCGCGCGCACATGACGTTGAGGGATGACGATATAAGCATATGACAACAAACCTGTCAGAGTCCGCAAACAGGGTGTTAAAGGGGGCAAGAAACATGCCAATTATTGGAATGGTTAAGCACATGTATAATAGATTGGTTCGTTATTTCGTGGAAAGAGGTCAATCGACGTCTCGACAAGTCCAATCTGGTCATAGTTATTGCAAAAAAGTGATTGAGACGTTGACACATAATGAGTCTGTGGCTACAATGCATAATATTCGTACCTATAATGTTGAAGAAACTTCATTTAAGGTTGATGCAGGGTGGGAAAGGTCGTATTCTATCAACCTTCGAAAAGCGGTTATGCCAATGTTGATAATTTAAAGCATTTAAATATCCATGTAGTCACGCCGCAGTTGCAGCCTTACACATTCGTCGAAACTCTTGTCAATATGTGGATGATGTGTTCAAGACAACAAAATTGGTTAGTGCGTACTCATTTCCATGGGAGCCAATCGGCAATGAGCAAGCTATTCTACCAAGTGTAGGTTCGGTGGTTATACCGATAGGATTATGTTGCGTGCAAAAGGCCGTCCAAAGTCGACCAAAATACGCAACGAGATGGACGAGGTTGAAACTATTCAAGCACGCAGTAAATGTGGTCTTTGCAAGCAACCTGGGCACAATCACAGTTCATGTCCTAATCGTGGAGCTAATCCGTGATTTGCGATGCATTACTATGTCACTTAATGATCCATTATTATGTCAATTAAAATGTTACATTGCTATTTCAATTAAACTTGATTTGTGATTTGGCATTGTTTGATGGATTGGTAATATTATTAATGTTGCATTGCGACTTCAAATAAATAGTTGATAACATAACAAAAAAAAAACACATTCAATAATAACAGGCCAAAAAAGTCATAACAATAACAATCGTAAAATGCAGTCCATAATAACAGTTCAAACAACACCATCCATAATAACAGTCCATATGTAAAATCCAAAGATAAAGTCCAACAGTACACAGCAAAAGCATCAAAATTACATGCAAGCTACGACAATCGCGGCCATGTCCTGTCGTGTAAGAACCTGCAACGTTAATTTAGGAAATTAATTAAATAAATATGAGAATTAGGAAATAATTCCATAATTTACCTAAATAATTATGAGAAGACCCAAATAATTATAGTAAGTGACTAAGAATGCTGAAAGTCATTTTTCTGATGAAAAGTTCAGATACTAGTTTTGCCTCACAGTATAAATGCGTACCGATGAAGTATCCCGGAAAATTATAAAGAATGCATGAATATTCATAGAATAATATATATGATTAGTAAAACAAGTTTCAAGTTGAAATGATGAGAACTAGTGCCAGAACTAATACTGGCTATGTAAAAGCGCATACTGGAAAGGCGTTGTGAAAAATAAAATAAAAATATGATAAATCTTAGAAAAATGAGTAGGTTCAGAATCCTAAGTTTGGGATTAAAATACTGAGCATAGAAATTAGCGCTAATATAGTGTGATTAATCATTAACCGCATATAAATACTATGGGCACTAAACCCTAGGCTGATACTTAGCCTTTCTACGTGACCCTTGTGCCTCCCATTTCCGACTTGGTATCTTCTCCTCTTGCCACCACCATTTCCTCACTGGAGAACCACCAAATGTTCACCTTTTCTCATGGTTCTTCCTTGTAAACACATAGTGGCTTGTGTTGAGTGAGTGAGAAGCATATTTTCTGAGTTGTAATCTCTGTTTGGTGAGGTTCTTGGGGCTGTCTTCTTGGCGGGAGTTGAGCGAGCCATTCCCTTGGTTGTGGGATCTCCAAGGAGTGATCTTTGGTACAAAGAATCAACCTTTGATCACCATTTTCGTGTACCTTGAGAGACAGAACCTTGAAGCTGACTTGTGAGCTCCAAGAGCATCATTCACCTCTGTTTTGAGCTTGGGGTATGATCATCACCTTTGTTCTTGAGTTTCTTTAGTTAAAAATGAAGCCTTGATGCATGTAATAAACTAAAGTTGATAACTTAATGTTGGGTAAGGTTAAACACACCTAGAAATGCATGTTTAAGCTTCTGGAATAGCTAAAAGAGCAACCTTTGTGAAGGATATCTTGCGAAATGCAGAACTGCATTCTGTCACAAAATATCCGGATATGATATCCGGATATGATATCCGGATATGGCCCAGACATATATCCAGGTATTCTGGGTCTTCGAGGACAGTGTCTGTACTGTTCATACAGAACTGAGTTATGGGTTAGTGGACCCTAGATTGATGAAGTTGAACTTCTGTAATGGATATCTAAGTCAGAATCAAAGTGATTAAGAGCTTTTGGCTTTGTGAGAAGCCTAAAGACATGAAACGTTAAAGGAAAGCGTTGTCTTTATATTATATGCTTATGGATTTGGTTGTTGATATGATTGCTGGTCCAAAACATATTGTGATTCTGCTGTGTTTGGACTTTGAGCTTGGTCGGACTCTTGGCTTGGATAGTTAGCTTGCAAGGTAAGCTTTCGTGTCCTCGGTTTAGCCATTGCTGGTTCCACCATGTCCCATGGGGGTATGGTTTATATGCATGATGTGTTTCATGTATTGATATTTGAAATGCTGTTGAGCTATTATGTGAATGCCTTATGATATGCATGTGGTGTTCCACCTAGACGGACTCCTGAGGACATACAATAGGGTGATTCTGTGGGTGAGTGCAAGTGGCGTCTTGCACTAAATGTAGGCAATAGACGTATGTAAGTCTCGCATTTCTCTGGCCAGTAAATAGTTGACACATATGGCATGATTATCTGTTGCATTGCCCTGATTTTGGAACTTATATTGTTAAACTGCTTTTGAACTTATATTGCACATGTAAGTGAGCTTGGGATGGAAGATCCTTGAGGACCCCTTGTCTTACTGAGATTTCTTTTTAGAGATCTCACGCCACGCTTGGGGCACCTTTTTCAGGTTCAGTTAATATTGGGGTTGATACCTCGGGCGGCAGGAAGCCGGAGCTGAGTTGAGCTTATGATTTAATGATGCTTTGCTGGATGGTGATATGCTTTATCTTTATTACCATTGTATTTGATTTGAGACTCTGTTGGGCTTTGTTGCCTTATTTGGTAAGCATGAGGATTGTCCATGCCACATTGATTGACTATGTCTTATTTTGGATTCGAGCTGTATTAATGTATCAGGATATTGTCTGGATTACGTGTTGTAGATCCATGACTTAGATACTCACTTAGTTATATACGATGTTATTCAGTGTAGATAGATGTCTTTTGCAATTTACATACAGGAAATGTTTAGAAAAAGGATTTAATAATCAACTTGGCTAATGATAATGACGTCATAGTTGAAAGTAAAAAGTTATTCCGCATTTTAATTAAGTGTGGCTTAATACGATGACATGTTAATAAACCGAGTATACACATGGTGTTACATGTCGCGTGCCTGATGAAGGGGTAACCGGCGTCTAATCCCAACCTCCAATGCCTCTGCAAACCTGTCTGGAGCTGACTCTGGGTCAACAACTGGATCTGGAACACGTGCTGGCATAGTAGAGGAAGATATGCCAGGTGCTGAATGAACAAAGTCAATAGTCGTGGCCTCTAAAAAATTGTGTGCAACTGTACCTGGCTAGATGTGACACGATGTCAAAGACGGAGTGACCTCGGGCACATGATGTGAAGGCCACTCGCCACAACCATCTGCGCTCAAATATATCTCTGCACACCATGCCTCTACGTCTACCTGGGTCCATTCCTGATACTCAGTAATACTGGTCGATGGCTGAGTGAACGGTAACCCTCCAGATGCCATGGCCATGTGACTGGCCTAATAGACCTGCTCACCTTACGAACACATCGGTGGATGGGATGTACCTGGTTGGCTAGTATAATACTGCTACAGAGGAGGCGCGTAATATATAGGCCGGGTGCCAAACGTATGGCTTATAACTAGAGTCTAAACCATCCATGCATATATCAAGAATAGGCTCAGCAACTGCTCGCATAGGTTCTCGCTATAGTCCTAAACTGCATCCCCCTGCCTACCACGGGGAACCTCAATGGTCAACATGGGCTCCTCAACTGTATGCATCGGTGGAGCCTCTAGTCCCAGTTCCTCCACCCGTGCGGACTCTCTAAAAATTTCAATAATGCATCCAATCTTCTCATGGACCCATTCCAATCCGTAGCTCGGAAACTGATCACCAGTGGTCGCAAAGTACAACATGTCCAAGCCATCGATCTAAAACTCACAATAATTTAATTATTAGTCATAAAAATAACTATAATCAACACATAAAAATTATAACTCAAATAACTTACTACTCGTCCAATCCTCGCAGCCCTCCTCGCTACGAACTGTTTTCCTTTCTGCCTATACCAGTCTAGGTACTCATGGTTCGGGACATCAACCCGACCAATACAGGGGCAACACGTATGGAAGTGTCCCTGATCATCCATCTATGTATGAATGGCCTCAACTTACTTTCCAATTTTCATCTTTCCTCCCTCGAAGTGTCGTATCATGAATAGCCTTAAGCTTTCTCGGTCTACGTGGTATGGGCTGGTCGAAACCAAACTATCGCATGCATCTATCTGGCTGACAATACTTATCCGTATGGAAACAAATAATATGAGTAATGGCCAACCAAAAATACCGCTCATGATCAGATACTAGCAATGTTGTATAGTACTCTCTGTATGGTTGTCAAACCACCTACACAAAAACAAACAGACATATAACTGCCTAAACATATGGGTGAGAACTGCATAGCCCCAATTGCATCTGCCAATGTCCTCAACTCCCCTCTAAGAAATGGAACGTAACGACAAGCGATCTTACTACCACCCGATATGTGACAGAGTAGCCATGACCCTAATGATCACAAAATGTGCAGCCTAGTGTAACACCTCACCTCCTCAGGATCGTGGGCAACTGGACCCCAATAGGTATACAATCTATACAGATACGAAATATGTATATCATCACCAAATATGTCTGTGCCAGCAACTGGGGCATCACCAAAATTCCACTGACACTTGGCAGTCCAATCCAAAGTGGTATGTCCAATAACTACTTGTCCGTTAGTAGGCAAACCAAGTATACCAGCCACGTCCTGTAATGTGATGGTTATCTCTCCCTGCATCATATGAAACGTATATGTCTCTGGTCTCCATCTCTCGGCCAAAGCACTAACAAGGGCGCCATCCATCTGAAATACAAACAACAATTTCAATTCATATGTAACCACTTCAATAATTTATACAAATTACTGTAACCATAATCTGGTTCATTACTTTCTAAATTACATACCTGAATATGACGCATACGTGCCACGTGTATGAAACCAGCCTGTGTGAGGTCATAACGTCTAGAATATCATATGACGAGGTCCACCTTGTAGTTTTCCTCGTCGAGTCTTCAACCCTTTAACCTTATCCTCGTTCCACACGGTCTGTGAAAGATGGGTGTGTTGTGTCTTCTTCTGAAGTACCTCCCGCCTATATGGTCCAGGAAGTACATATGTACATGGATATGAAGGATCAACCTCACCATCAAATGCAGACCACAACGACTAAGATAAAGACAAATCAGCCATAACAGAATACTATTACAAAAAACAAATTATACACAAATAATTAGATTAGATTAGATTAAATTAAATTAACTTAAATTAAATTAAAATTAAATTAAATTACATTACATTACATTACATTACATTATTTTAAATTATATTACATCATATTAAATAATTAAAATAAAATAAAATTAATATTGCCTACTCTAATATTTTTAAAAAAACTTTAATTAAAATGCATTATTCATTTAAAAAAATTTATTCATATGTGCCATTCCTATATAATTATATTGCGTCACTAATCATACCTTCTCACGTCACTAACCAATTTATAAGTCAGTGACTAATTTCTAAGTCACTTACCAATTTATAAGTCACTAACCATTTTCTAACAAAAGTCACTAACAATTATCTAAGCCACTAACTATTTTCTACGTCACTAATATCATATATCTATTGCTGTAATTAAAAAATAGAAAACATATATTGAGACTTACTTGAATGACAGAGTTTTGTTGTGCAAAAAGCTGAAGATGAAATCTAGAGAGAAGCTAGAGGTTATTTTTAGAGAGAATATGTGAATAGGAAAAATGGAATGGGGTTTATATAGGCCACGTGAAACACATCCCTCGGGGGCGTGTTTCTCTCCTCTAAGTCACGCCTCCTTTGAGCGTGTCTCTCTCCTAGCTCAAGCCCCTTATAGGTGTCTTTCTCTCCAAATGGTCACACCCCTAAGGTGCTATACTTTCACAAATACATTCAAAACAAATATGTTTGTGTAATTTGTTATTAAAAAAATAATATTTAAATTTTTTTTTTGCCGAACTCTCACCAACAGAGTAAACTATAACATACTACGTAGAGATACATAGAGAATACTACCTTTTGAAGAATCACTCTCAGTAATCGATATTTATTATAAAGAAGAACACATTTTTGAAGCTGTTTCAACAAGGTCTGAAGATGAACATGGAATCTAGAATGAGACAGTGAAAGATTTGTCAACTATATTACACGAAACGTTGAAAGAAAATACAAAAGGAAAACAGATATATCACTGAAATATACATTGTAAAGAACTTTAGGATACACCACCCCAAAAGCTAGCTCAAAGGGTGGGAGTGCCCAAGGCCTTATAAATTTCACATTAGTTGTTCATCCAACGAATGTGAGACTATATATCTCAACATACATGAAGACAATTGAAGATATATCTTATGATCTAAACCCACTAAATCAATATTCAGCACCAAGTTGCTTTAAAATCCTCTAACAAATTTTTTTTTCTTGTGAAATAAAATGGTTTACACAAGGAAACCATCTAACTCAATGGAGAATTGTGCTTTACAATTGCCTATTAACCTGGGTCTTCGCTCACCTGAGGTGAATAAATAATACAATAATATTGGGCTTATTTGGTGTGATGTATAAGACATGATAGTATAAGTTTATACTATATGTTATGACATTTTCAGTTATTTGCTGTGACCATCGTATAGTATAAGCTTATATAGCAGGATCGCCTTATACATCAAAATGATGTATATTACTTAATCAAGTCTAGGAGTAGTGGATTAGACATGATAAGGCGTTAATGTATTAATATTGCTTACAAGTACAATTCCCAAAAACTAATATATCATTTCAATATTTATATATTAAAATAATTTTTTTAATATATTAATTTTTAAAATATTGAAGGATATTATTTTATACAACATCATACCAAACACTGGATAGTATTAAAATTTAATCAGACCTTATACTATCAGGCCTGACCTTATTCTATATTATGCACCAAACATGCCCTAAATGAATTAGTATCGGTAAGGGAGAATTACCATCAAATGAATTAAGCAATAAATTCACCATAACAGTTTACAGGTCTTTCTATTTATATGATTTTTACTATCGTGCAATTTAACTGCTCGTATTTTGATTCCCAACAAAATAATATCTTTCAAACAATTTTATTATGTAGCATATTATAATTAATTTAGGTTAAGACCGGAGTACCATTTATTTTTTGGATAATGTCAATCCTCTAATTAAGTTGAGTGTCGCATTAGGGTTTAACATGAAATAAACTAGAATTCAATAACTTAATGTAGGTTGACCTTTAAATGACAAAGTTGAACGACTTTTAAATTATGTAGACTTCGATTTCCAAAACAAATTTATATTTATAAATTTTTACAAATTATATCATGTATTTTAGGGAGTATATTTTTAAGTGAGTGTACTCCTCGGAGTATATAATATAGTTTGAGAACAAAAATTTTATAAACATAATTCTTTCTATTTTTTGAAAGAATTATGTTTACATTTTTTTTTTATAAACTCCTATAAATTATATTATATATTGTGAGGAGTACACTCACTCCGTAAGATACTCCCTGTAATACATAATATAACTTATTCCAATATTTTTTTTTATAAATATGACTTATCCCAAAAAAAATTTCATGAAAATAGAATGAGAGAAAATGCTTTTCATAAAATATTGGACAAAGCACTTGAAACAGAATGATAGGCGCGTAAAGTCACGCGCGTGTACCTTTTTCTCTCTGCTTGTTCTTGGAGGTTTCTGGTAAAATTCTCAGTGATCGTTCTTTGAATCGGTGTTAAGGAGGATGGCAAGGTTCAAGGTGCCCCCATGGATGAGGATGGGGGGAAGGGAGGAAGGGTTAGGCTGACGGATGAGGAGGAGCTTCTTCTCAGGAGTGGGAAGAAACCTAAAGGTGAAGCTGTGGAGGATCTGAATATGGATGATCAGATGGGGGAAAATAGTGAGGAAGGAGTGGATCTAACTCCTAAGGAGGTCGGGCGACCTGAGACGAAGGAGGTGAGTCAGGCCGGTGGATCTCGCTGTAAGACGGTGTCGTATAAGGATAAGCTCCTGAAATTGAACGGTGGGGAGGCGTCGGATAGCGAGGAAGAGGATTGGTTGACTAGGCAGAAGAGGGAAGAGGAAGAGGATGACCTTATGGAGGTGAATCCCCAGGTGACCTCGGAGGACCCTCTTTGTCCGATCTACCATATTCCCAAAGCCCAACACAAGGAAGACTGTAAATAGTGGCGAAAAGCTTTGATCATCAAGCTTTTGGGCAAGCGCATGGCAGCCAGATTTCTGATGGCAAGGCTCCAGAGACAATGGAATCTGGTGAGTTCTTATGAGCTAATAGATCTAGATAATGGTTTTCTGTTGTTGCGTTTTCAAGATGATAATGATTATAGACATGTTCTGGAGGAGGGACCATGGATTGTGAATGACCACTATGTGGTAGTTCAAAGATGGAGGCCTTTCTTTGATCCATATGATGATCAAGTGAAAAAGATGCCTGTGTGGATCAGGATCCCAGGTCTGCCAATTGAGGTGTATTCAGTTCGGCATCTATGGAACATTGGGAACATTGTGGGAAGGACTCTCAAGGTTGATAGGAATTCCCTGCGTAAGAGTGACACAGGTGTTGGAGTGGTCACAGAAAGAGCTAGATTTGCTCGGATATGTGTGGAGGTTGATCTTAGGAGGAGTTTTCTCTCAAAGTTTCAAATAGGGGAAAAAACCTATCATGAAGGCTATGAAGGTCTACATTTAATTTGTTTTAAATGTGGGGTCTATGGCCATAGAAAAGATCAATGCCATTCTCTGTCCCAGAATGTGGAACAGGTGGGAGATGGGGGAGGGGCTTCTGTTGTCAATAACACCAGTACCAGTGGAGTTACGGAGATGAGCTCTAGTGAAGCCTTTGGTGATTGGATGGTTATCCAAAGACAGGTCAGGGGCAGAAAATTGAGGGCAGTTCCAGCTAAAGCTAGGCTTGATGGTAAAGAGGTAGGAGCTTCAGTTGATGATAGGATTGGTACTCCCACAGAGAAGCTGGATACAGGAGCAGGGGCTGCTGTTGTTACTCAGATGAAGGCTGAGCAGATTCCTGAATCTGTTTCGAATCCAGTTGCTATGGAGGTGGATAATAAGGCAGGAGGAAGCAAACAGAAGCCCTTGGTGGAGAGGGCTGAGCCTAATGTCTTAAGCAATCAGAGGAAAGGAAAGGGAGCAGAGTCTAAGGCTAAGAAAAATCTATCTAGGAAGGGCAAGGATAGAGGCAGATCCCCTTCTAGTCCTGTGCAGAAAAAAGGAACTGAAAATAAACCTCCAGATGGATCTTGCAAACCCTCAAGCAGGCTGAAGGAGGGTGGGAAACTTTTCTCTGGGGTTAAAGACAGATTTGAGGAAGTGTCTACCCTGGAGGGGAAAAAAGTTAAAGGAGTTAAATCTGGTGAGCAATCTGGTCTTTCCTTTCAAGCTCAACCTGGTGAGCAGGGTATTGAGGTATCTACTCCATTTTTCGGAGTTTCTAAACCTTAACGTTTTCAGTTTGCTGTTGAGGATCCTGGTCCTTTGTATATTAGTTTTCTTTATGTCTGTGTGCATTTGGAATTGTAGATGGGTTGGCAAGAAGGGTTTTGCTAACCTTGTTAGGGATTTAAAATCTCATTTCAGAATTGATATTCTGGTGCTTTTAGGAACTAGAGCTAATGGCTTGAAGGGGGATGGGATTATTAAGCATTTTGGCTTTTCGAGGTTTTTTAAACAAGAGGTTGTTGGCTACTCTGGAGGTATCTGGGTCCTTTGGGAGGATAATGTTGTTCAGGTGGATATTCTGGTTGCTCATCATCAATTTGTGCATACTAGAGTAACTTACTTGGAAAGCCTGAAAACAGAGGTTATCACATTTGTGTATGGCGGCCCTAGAAGGCTTGAAAGGAGGCTTTTGTGGGCTGAGTTGGAGAATATCAGTCATGGCATTCAGGAACCTTGGCTTCTTCTTGGTGACTTCAACTCTGTGCTTCATGCTTCTGAGAAGATTGGTGGTAGTGAGGTTTGCTGGGAGAGTATCTCTGAGATGCAGCAGTGTCTTTTAAACTGTAAAGTCAATGACATGGGATTTAAGGGTCCTGATTTTACTTGGAAAAGAGGAAAACTTCATGAAAGAATTGATAGGGCTTGCTCCAATGAAGCTTGGAATATTCAGTGGCCTAGCAGAGTTATCTCCCACCTCCCCTTTTTCAACTCTGATCATAGGCCCTTATTTCTGGCTCAATGTGGCACTGCTAGACCCAGGGATAATTCCAGGACCTTTAAATTTATGGCTGCTTGGCTTACTGAACTTGACTTTGGGGGTTTGGTGAAGAATAGTTGGCTCAAGAATAAAGACTGGGTTCATGCTAGGAATGATTTTGAGAAGGAAGCTAAAATCTGGCATCAGAATGTATTCAGAAGAAATATGCAACAGAAAAATAAAATCTATGCTAGGCTGAGAGGTCTGGATAGCTATATGCATGGTAGGTTTGACCATAACCTGGAGCTGCTGCAGAAAAATTTATGGAAGGAGCTGCAGGATATTCTTGTTAAGGAGGAATTAACCTGGTTTCAAAGGGCTAGGTGCAATTGGCTCAAGTATGGTGACAAAAACACTAGGTTCTTCCATGCTTCAACTGTGATTAGAAGGAGGCATAATAAGATCCTAACTCTTAAAGATGATGCGGGTAACTGGGTTGCTGATCCTGATTCTTTGGTTCACATGGCTGTAAAATTCTTTCAAGATTTGTTCAAGGCTGAGAGCTCTGATGATGGCTTCTTTCCTATCCAGGGTATGTTCCCTAGATTATCTGAGTATGATAAGAATATGTGCCTCTGGCAAGTGTGATTTTTCTGTCTTAAAATTGACAAGAATTGAGTCATAAGAGAGCAATTTAAATACATATTTGCTAATTATGTTGATTCTTTGTATGTCAATAATATGCACATTTTAGTTGTGTTTTTACAGGAAAAAGAAGTGAAATTTTGAATTCAAAATTTGAATTCAAAATTTGAATTCAAAACTGGTTTTAATTAAATTCTTACGTTACGTAATAAGTTTTAATTTAATTCTTCAGTTACGTAATAAGTTTTAATTAAATCTTCAGTTATACGTTTCACGACATTTTCGGGAAAGAATTATTGTGCTGTGCGAAGAAAAAAAGAGTCTTGTAAATAGAACTCTTCACAAAACCCGAAGGTGGAACTCAGAAATTGGGAGGCAGATCTAGACACTTTGAGAGGAACATCACAAGGATCAGCATTTAAAGCTCATTACATCACATTTCAAACTATCCTCAATTAGCGCTGAAGCAATTAAGGAAAGAATCTGCAATCAAAGCGCTGAGTCAAAGCACAGCTGGCACTGCAGCAAATAAAGATAGGATGCATTGTCAGCATTACATCACGCTGAAGTGTCATCCTTATCTATACACGCAACATCACATGGACCACGCCCAGAAACTCAAGTATAAAAAGGGTGGTCCTCCACCATTCCATTCATTCAGATCTGGACCGGGAGAAGAAAGAGGCAGCTGTGGAGTTCTTCGCGTTCTTCGTTCTTCATCTTCTTCTTTTTCTTTCTATTTTATTTTTAGTTTATGTTGAATTTTAGATCAGCGATCAGTATGTTGATCGGCTAGATCATTTTTATTGTAGTCAGGGTCACGATCCATATGTGAACCCTTGAAACGAAGGATTGATTTGTGATTTTTGGTTTATATAATTATCTTTATTTTTACTCTGTGCGAATTTTATATTCCCTTTGTTAGATTTGATCAATCTGATAGTTGGGGATATTCTGAGGATCAAAATCCTAGATAGGAATATTGGGGTTTTGATCTCGAAAGGGGGTAAGATAACAATCTGTATGCGTGCTAGGAATAGACGTGTATACGATTGCAGATGCTTAAATTATCGCGCCCATTGCTTGATCCCATGAGAAACATTGCAAGGAATTGGGGTTGCTCATGGGATTAAAGGGTTAACCCTGCAAGGAATTGAGGGTTAACTACTAAATCTTTTTAGATGATAATTTATCTGAGTGATTATACAAATAATTATTGTAAATCAATCTGGAGTAAAAAGCGGGAATCATTTGGTGAATGAACCCTGGCTACAATGCTTTTCTCATATCCTTTTTACAAATCAATTTTCATTTTTTATTGTTTTATTTCTCAAAACAAAAATACAAAAATAAGTCTTTTATTTTCAAATTTGAATTTCCATCAATTTGACAATATTTGTCACAACCCTATTTGAATTTTTCCATTCTTTGAGAAAAAGTTTAATTGATATTAGATCCCAATCCCTGTGGAGACGAACTTTTCTTATCACTTTATTACTTGTGCGATCGGTATACTTGCCGGAGAGCATCAAGTTTTTGGCGCCGTTGCCGGGGATTGGCGTTTCTGATATCATATAATCTTGATTTTAAAGATTGGATTTGTGAATATTTGTGAATATTTTTTTTTATTTTTTTTTTATTTTTTTATTTTTTTTTTATTTGGACTGAAAAGAGAAACAGGAAACTCTGCCTAAAGAATCACAAATCATGGCCGCAAACAATGTTGCAGACAATCCATTCATGGATACTATTCTGACTCCATCTTTTAATATGCCTAACTCAAGCATTGTTCAACCTGATATTGGTAACAATAATTGGCAGCTTAAGTCTTCCAATATTCAATTGGTGGAGAGAGCTCAGTTTGGTGGAGAGGAGAATGAAGATCCTCACAGATTCATTGACAGATTCCTGATGATCTGTGACTCAACCAAACACCCCCAGGTGTCAAATGACGCAGTCAGGCTGAGACTGTTTCCTTTTGCTCTAAAGGGGAAAGCTTTGAATTGGTTGGAAAGGCAACCAGCAAGAAGTATTCCATCATGGGAGAGTCTCTCAAATAAATTCTTTGCTGAGTTCTTTTCCATGAAGAGGTTTAACCAGATGGTGAATGACATCACCAATTTCACCCAGGCTGAGGGTGAGACTATGTGTGCAGCCTGGAACCGCTTCAAGGATCTAATGAGGAGATGCCCTCATTACCCCATGACCAATGGTGATCAGGTCCGAATTTTTTTCAATGGGTGTAAACCTGAAGTTCGGATGGTGCTGAATGGTGCAGCAGGTGGTAGCATCAAATCCTTGAGAGCAAATCAAACTCTGGAGTTGATAGAAAGAATGGCTGCCAATGAAAATGAATGTTTGACAGCCAAGCCTAATAGAGGGATTCTACACCTGGATAACAATGATGCGGTTCTGGCTGAGAATAAATTGTTAGCACAACAGCTAGCAAATTTGACCTCAAGGCTGGACAAGATGCAATTTTCCACTATGCAAGTTGCATCTGTGGTTTGTGAATACTGCAAGGGTGAGCATGAATCCAATGAATGCTCATCTTTGTTATCTTCTGATTCTCCTCAACAAGTGCAAGTGAATGGAGTATGGTACGAGCAAAGATCTCCACCAAGAAACATTCCTAGGAATCAGAATTTCCCTTATGCAAATAACAATTTTCAGAGGAGAACTCAAGGCACAGGACTGGATTACAATTCCAACAATTACTTGCAGCCTCCACCAGTCCAAGCTAAGGAGCCTTCTGATTTGGAAAGGTTAGTTGGACAAATGGCCCAACACTCCAATGCCTTCATGGAAGAGACTAGGGCCACCACTAAAAACATGAATGCTTCTATCAGGAATTTAGAGAATCAAGTTGGCCAGCTGGCTAAACAACTAGCTGATAGAAATCCAAGTACCTTCCCTAGTAACACAGTTACTAACACAAGGGAAGACTGTATGGCCATCACAATTAGAAGTGGAAAAATACTTCCATCTCCTGATACTACAGGTAAGCATGAAAAAGAAAAAGAAATTGAAAAACCTAATGAAGTGGAGAAGCCAATTGAAAAAAAGAAGCATGAATTAAGTCCTGAATATGTAAGGGCTATGGCACCATATCCTGAAAGATTCAAACAGGATGATCAGAAAAAGCATTATGGCAGGTTCCTGGACCTTTTCAAAAAGCTTCATATTAATATTCCATTTGCTGAAGCTTTGGTCAATATGCCAAATTATGCTAAATTTATGAAAGATCTTTTGTCAAGGAAGCACAAGTTACAAGAGTGCCAAACTGTAGCACTTACTGAGGAGTGCAGTGCTATCCTTACAAGAAAATATCCTCCTAAGCTTCGTGATCCCGGAAGCTTCAACATTCCCATTGAAATTGGTAATACAAAAATTAGAAGGGCACTATGTGATCTTGGGGCAAGCATTAATTTGATGCCTCTTTCTATTTGCAAATCTTTGGGGATCACGGAACTAAAACCCACTATGATTTCTCTTCAACTTGCTGATAGATCTTTAAGGAAACCTAGTGGAATCATTGAAGATGTTCTTGTGAAGGTGGACAAGTTCATCTTTCCTGCTGATTTTGTGGTACTTGATATGGGGGAAGAAAAGGAGATGCCTCTTCTTTTGGGAAGACCCTTCTTAGCTACATCTCGTGCATTGATTGATGTTGAAAACGGGAAGCTTGAGCTAAGAATGAATGATGAGGCCGTTACCATCAACGTCTTTGACTCAATAAAACATTCTTTTCCCAAAGATGATTGTTTTAATCTTGATGTTTTAAAGAAAGAAGAGGACAAAGAAGATAGTGCCTCAAAAGTTGAATTGAAGGAGCCTCCTCAAACTGTAAAAGATGTCTTCTTGGGTAATAAGGAGGCGGTGATTGAAGAACTGAAGGAACGAGAGACTGATTTGAAGGATAAAGATCCTTCTTCCCATACCCACAAAATTCTCAATGAGGATGATGACAAACATGGGAGGAAACCCCAAAGGAGACGTCATCCTATAAGGAAGAAGGTACTGAGAAAGGAGGTGGTCAAACTTTTTGACACTGGTTGGACAATATATGCGGATCACCGACAAATGAAGGCTTCAAAAAGAAGATTCTTTGACAAGAGACACCGAGACTCTATCTCTCAGAAAAATCAATGTTTCAAAGAGTTCTTAACATGGATCCATGGTTTGGATCAAATCTGGGAATGGTGGTCCCATACACCAAGGCAACCAGTACCACCAGACCTTTCATTTGCTGAGTCATCCCACACTGCTGAAGGGGATGGCATGGAGGGCTGATCTTATCTCCTTGCTGATGGAGATCTTGTATATTAGTTTATTTTTTTTGTTTCGTATTTTTAAGTTATTTTGTGTTGGTATATTTTTCTCTGATGTTTTAATGTGTGCATTATAGTTTCTTCTATATGCCACTATTTGTTCTATTGTGCAGGATTTTCTTCCTTCTTGGGGTTTAATTATTGCTGAGGACAGCAATGCTCTAAATCTGGGAATGGTTAGCTTGCACCTTAGAACTGCAATTCTTCTATCAGGGGAGATATTCTAACTCTTTTAATTTTCTTAGTTATTTTGTGTGCTATAAAAAAAAAAAAAAAAAAAAGAAGAAGAAGAAGAAAGTGTGTTATCCCAGGTTTAAATGTGCTCATCTTGTTAATGTACATGATTGAATTTTAGGAAATATATTGTATGACTTTCTGGCATAACATTGCATAGGCATAATTGGATTGCATGATTGCTCGTTTGTCTGAGTTAAGATTGTGAATTCTGATAAATGTCTGAAGTCAATTGTCCTGAGTCTGCATTGATACCATAGCTGTGAGGTTTTGAGCCTAAACACTGAAATTTTTGTTGAGAGGTCTCACTGTTGTAATACTCTAGAACTTGATTTGTTTCTCTATTATGCATGCATTGATTGATATGATAAAGGCATTTTGTTCTTATTTGCTATTGGCCAAAATAACCCACCTGTATGAGATTTTCCCTTGCTAGCCCTTTGAGCCTGAACTTAATTCTTGATAAATGACCTGTGGCCTGATTGATGGCTTAGCCTATATCCATTTTTCGTGACTTACCTTGATTGAGATTGAATCATTGAATGTGTTGAAAATAAAATAAACAAATTGGGGTAAGCTCCACAATGGTCAAGTAATTAAGGGATGAAAAAAAAAGTCATCTATGCCCTTAAAAAAAAGAAGAAGAGAGAAAGGGCAAAATGAAAAAGAGAAAAAGAAAAGAAAGCAAGAAAAAGGAAAAGAGTAAAAGGTGGTTAAAAGGAATCAATTCCCGAAATTCTGTGGGAATGTTAGTGGAGCAAAACAATTGATTGAATCTGTTAAAAGTGAAATAATATCAGTTTTCAATCTCTTGGTTGTTTGAGCTACTATCCAAATTTTCCTACCTATTACCCCGGCCAAGTTACAACCTGTGAAGTCCTTTTGATCAATTAATGCATGTGTTTGATTTTTCAATTTTAAGAATTTTTGAGAATATAATCAAGCATATGGTAGTGTAATAGCTTTGAGTAATTGAGTGCTCATGATACCCTTAAACACTGAGTGCTGAGTGAACATTATTTATCTGTGTGAGGGGTAATCAATGTAGACTTATATATTTAAGAAGCTGATGGCATTATTGGAAGTTCATGATATTGAGTCAGGCATGCATGGCATATTGTATCTGATAGTGTCTATGATTGTTATGTTGGATTAAGCGAATATTTCCTGGATTAAGTCTTTTACATTGCTGGGGACAGCAACGTTTAAATCTGGGAATGGTTTGATGTGCCTCTGGCAAGTGTGATTTTTCTGTCTTAAAATTGACAAGAATTGAGTCATAAGAGAGCAATTTAAATACATATTTGCTAATTATGTTGATTCTTTGTATGTCAATAATATGCACATTTTAGTTGTGTTTTTACAGGAAAAAGAAGTGAAATTTTGAATTCAAAATTTGAATTCAAAATTTGAATTCAAAACTGGTTTTAATTAAATTCTTACGTTACGTAATAAGTTTTAATTTAATTCTTCAGTTACGTAATAAGTTTTAATTAAATCTTCAGTTATACGTTTCACGACATTTTCGGGAAAGAATTATTGTGCTGTGCGAAGAAAAAAGAGTCTTGTAAATAGAACTCTTCACAAAACCCGAAGGTGGAACTCAGAAATTGGGAGGCAGATCTAGACACTTTGAGAGGAACATCACAAGGATCAGCATTTAAAGCTCATTACATCACATTTCAAACTATCCTCAATTAGCGCTGAAGCAATTAAGGAAAGAATCTGCAATCAAAGCGCTGAGTCAAAGCACAGCTGGCACTGCAGCAAATAAAGAAAGGATGCATTGTCAGCATTACATCACGCTGAAGTGTCATCCTTATCTATACACGCAACATCACATGGACCACGCCCAGAAACTCAAGTATAAAAAGGGTGGTCCTCCACCATTCCATTCATTCAGATCTGGACCGGGAGAAGAAAGAGGTAGCTGTGGAGTTCTTCGCGTTCTTCGTTCTTCATCTTCATCTTCTTTTTCTTTCTCTTTTATTTTTAGTTTATGTTGAATTTTAGATCAGCGATCAGTATGTTGATCGGCTAGATCTTTTTATTGTAGTCAGGGTCACGATCCATATGTGAACCCTTGAAACGAAGGATTGATTTGTGATTTTTGGTTTATATAATTATCTTTATTTTTACTCTGTGCGAATTTTATATTCCCTTTGTTAGATTTGATCAATCTGATAGTTGGGGATATTCTGAGGATCAAAATCCTAGATAGGAATATTGGGGTTTTGATCTCGAAAGGGGGTAAGATAACAATCTGTATGCGTGCTAGGAATAGACGTGTATACGATTGCAGATGCTTAAATTATCGCGCCCATTGCTTGATCCCATGAGAAACATTGCAAGGAATTGGGGTTGCTCATGGGATTAAAGGGTTAACCCTGCAAGGAATTGAGGGTTAACTACTAAATCTTTTTAGATGATAATTTATCTGAGTGATTATACAAATAATTATTGTAAATCAATCTGGAGTAAAAAGCGGGAATCATTTGGTGAATGAACCCTGGCTACAATGCTTTTCTCATATCCTTTTTACAAATCAATTTTCATTTTTTATTGTTTTATTTCTCAAAATAAAAATACAAAAATAAGTCTTTTATTTTCAAAATTCAATTTCCATCAAATTGACAATATTTGTCAAAAACCCTTTTCGAAATCGTCCATTCTTAAAGGAAAAAGTTTAATTGATATTAGATCCCAATCCCTGTGGAGACGAACTTTTCTTATCACTTTCATCCATAATCAAATCATCATCGCTAATAATAAATTTGAAGGATATTTTGAAATATCAACATATAATTAGAATCATATTTTAAAATTCTTGCAATTTCAAAACTAATAATATAATTATTAGTTTTGATAAAAGAGCGCATAGTACTCTCCACTCCTCTCTTCCTTGTCCAGCACTTACGTAATCAGTCTTCTCTATTCCCCCCACCCCCAAATATCCAATACTCATTTTCGCTTCCTGGTAATAGTCGTACATACCGTTTTGTGGGGGCTCTCAACGGTCTCATTTGCTTCACTTCCATCACTGATTGCTACAAAATCAAGGTCATCATCTTGAATCCTCTTACACGAAGAGTGTTCCAACTCGCAACCTCCAAAATGCTGGATAACCCTTTCCTAGAATTTCGGTCAATGTTTGGATTTGGATTTGATTACAAGAATAATGATTTCAAGATGATATATATTTGTTACCCTGTCGAGGTTCCTCCAGCCTTCATTGTTCGTCCCGTGGTGGAGTTGTAAAAGGTGTTTGGAGTGTCATGTGCAATAATAAGTTGGTACTTTTACTATTATTTACTATTGTTGGGAGTTGTATTCCCGTACTTATTTTCTTTGTTAGGCAAATTTTCTTGTGGGGAACAAGCTCCTATTAAGATTCTACCTTTTTATTTTTTTCTTCTCAATTTTCTGCCTGGTAGAGTTTATAAGGAGTATCATCTTCAGCATTACTCACCATGGTTGAGGAAGAGAATAAAGGATCCTCGTTATTGGAACACTATCAAAAGCTGTATTTTGGGGTCTAACACTTGTGCCAAGCTTATCTCTTGGACCCCTCTTGACTATATGCAGAGGGATATGTCTCCAATATAGGTAAAATTAATTATTTAGCTTTTTTCTATGTTGATCATGCAAATAAACCTTTGATGCATGAGCTCTAAGTAATTTAAATAAGGTTGTACATGTATTTTTTCCAATTGCATGAGCTCTGAGTAATTTAAATAAGGTTGTACATGTATTTTTTCCAATTGCAGGTTTCAAGTCTTTTAAGTTTAGCATGGCATACAAAGGAGATGTTATGATCAATGATCAGCTTATTGTGGAAGGATTTAAAAATTGCAAGTCCTTAGGTGCCTTAGCCATGGTCCATGCAGAAAATGGAGATACTGTGTATGAAGGGAAAAAAAATAAGCCATGAAACTTGGAATAATTGACGGATTTGTGTACATTTTCGAAGGGATTGTATATAGTCAAAGTTATGGTGCAAAAAATAGATCAGTTATATTCTAGTTGTGTTGCTTCATGATGGGAATGTACAATATCGAAGGTGTAAATTGTATACATGGAACATCCACTAGCAGTCTGTACATTTGGGTTTCATGTAGTCAATATAATGTTGTTTGTAATTATAAAAATTTTGACAGCCCATTAAAGAATGACAATATTTTAGGTCCTTCAATAACTATGCTGCTATGCAATTCCTTCATTTTCATTATGATTGTATACTAAGTCTTGTTTATAGCTTATTATTCATGACATGGATAACTGTATATTTGAGTGAGCATGGGACTTGTCCATTGCCACATTCATAGCCTTGAAGTCTTGATGAGTAATGTTGTAAAAATGGTCCATATTTGCATGTAAATGGCCATTACTTTGAACTTTGTAAATGATGTTTAATCTAAGGAAATTGCAATCAATAGGACATGATTATGTGTTATGTGGAGTACCAAGGGGTTAGGGATGGATTAGCTTAAAATGCCATTTTGCTGCATAGTAATCATTACCCAAGGCATGGTAATCGATTACCAGAAAATTGGCTACTGGCACTGGTAATCGATTACTGGCCTTTGGTAATCGATTACCATGAGGTAATCGATTACCAGAACAGAGGATTGAGAAAATTGGCTACTGCCTCATTTTTGACAGGTGGTAAAACCAATAATCGATTACCACAGTGTAATTTTCGAAAATTCAGGTTTTCCTAGACTAAAACTTGTGTAGAACAAATGGTACGTGGTTTTAGATAACGTAAAGGACCACAACTTGGTAACTTGTGAGAGTAAGATGGTAGTTTAAATGAATTGAATAAAAAGAAGGATTTATGATGTTAGAAAAATGTATGATTCCGCAAATTGCTTTTACAATTATAGTGTGGTTTTAATGATTACGGAAAATGGATTGATGTAGGAATATGTTAAAAGAAAAATTTGCCCGTAATTTAATTAACCCAATCACTGTGATTGTAACTGCGCTTAATATCATAATCAATATAAGGCTGTTACATAAATTGTATACATGGAACATCCACCAGCAGTCTGTACATTTGGGTTTCATGTAGTCAATATAATGTTGTTTGTAATTATAAAAATTTTGACAGCCCATTAAAGAATGACAATATTTTAGGTCCTTCAATAACTATGCTGCTATGCAATTCCTTCATTTTCATTAAATTTGTGCTTCAATACATTGAAGACACATATATACAATTGAAATTACAGAATCTCCATAATGATAGTCAATTCCTCTGTATCATTAAATAAAAATAAATTTAATCATTCCACCAACTAACAAACCATTAAATACATCATGACAGAAACCATTCCATAACAACTCTTTCATACATGAAGTACATGAACATATACATATACACTAAATGGCATTTACACACCAAGTTTCTGTCGGTTAGAATTTGTTTGTGTCATATAACACCTCACATTTCTAAGATTAAATATTAAAATATTAAAAGAAAATTAAAGAGAAGGATTAGTGAAATTACTGAGTATAAGGCCAAAATACAAACAAAGGGCAAAATGGTAATTAGTCATGCACACAACCCTAGGGAGATAAAAATTCACTAGAAGGTCTCAGATGATAAAAATAACCTTGGAAATGGATTCAGAACGAAAAATTGAGTGGATAGGCAAGTTTCAGAAAAATCAGTGAATAGTATTTTTCGCGTGTATAAATACCGCGGTACGATTGCACCGTGAAACGTGCCAGTCGAGTTTTGAGCTCTAGATTTCAAATATGAGTCATAAATGGTTTATAGAGTTAGGAAATATGATTTTTGATAAAATTTGATGGAATTAAGTCAGTTTGGGGAAGCGTGCCAACGGCGAGCGCAACAGCTTAAAACAGTGTTTCATCCGAAAGACCGGAAAACTCCGGATTCATCTGATCAAGTATAATTAAAGGAGAATGGTTAATGTTAAAAATTAGAGTTTCTAAATAGGTTGTGAATTTTTGAACGTTTAGTGAAAGTTCGGATGAAATTTAAATCGCGTGAGGTGGCGTGGGACCCACTCCACTCACATTTCACTTAAGCCACATCATCCCCTCACTATTCACTCATCACTTTCACTTCTCTCTCTCTCCATGGTCGCGCAAAACAGCCCTCACATGGCCACTCATTTCTCCACCAAATCCAACATAATTTGTGTTAAAATTTGTTAGAAACAACCTTCTAAACACATTGGTACCATCCTTTGGCCTTGAAACCGTCGATTTAAGGAGATCCAAGCCAATTACAGCAGCGAATTTTTGGGAAAAAATTGAGGTTCATGGAGCCATTTCAACGAAGTTTTTATTCTCTTTTTCATCTTTTCTTTTATTAGCTTCGTGGTAGATTTATCTGCTTCCCTCAGTTCTTTTGTCCTCTTTTTCGCATCACTCCAGTTGTTGATTCTGTACTTTCTATTGGCTTTCCACCGAGTCTTGTGATGATAACATGACAACTTCTACCAGAGCTGAAATGACTTTTTTTTCTGCCAGATGAATCATTGCTATTATCATATCCTTAGTTTTAGTTCCTTGCACTTTCTGTAGCTCACTTTTTATGAGTTTCAAATCAATCTCATTGAATTCATTTTTTTTTTTTTGATAACATGAATTCATATTTTTAGGTTATAGTATCAAGTACCTATTGTACATGCAACGTTATCAGAAATCAAGTTATCAATTGTCGGATATGATCAGTAAGTTCTGCATTCAATGTTCTACTACTGGTTGTTACTATTTTGATTGTCATCACGTTGTTAATGCATGTTTGAAGGAACATAAATATGTGGCTTGCTAACTGCATGACTTACCCAAGTTTCTGAGTTGTTCAGTGTTGTTATGACAAAATTTCCTATGCATAAGTAATGCAGAAACCAACTAAGAACAGTATGTATAGTTGATATTGGTTCTGCAAGGCATGATTGATATTTGATCTAACCTTTATCGTTTAATATTCAAGAAAAAATCTGAGCTTTGATCGCCTAACTTGTTAAGATAAGGTAAACCGACTGTTCTCGTGCTTAAATTATGTTATTTCATCAAGAACATACAAGAAATGGCTAAGCAGTGAATTTTTTTTTTGCACCGGCAATCACTTCCTACCCTCGTCAACCCTTGGGATGTTACATGCCCACCAGCGCCAACCCACTTTTAGCTTCAGCACCATTTTCTTAAAAAATTCATAATTTCAGCTATAGAGCTCCAAATTGAACGCGGTTTGAACTCTCTCAAAGCTAACAAAGAGATCTAAAACATAGTAGGAGATGAGAACCATAGAGGAATTAGAGGATTTCCAATGTAATAAAAAGTGAAGATAATTTAGTGTTGAATATGAATAAAATGAGTTTTAAGTCTTGTTGGTTTAAGGGGACTACTTGATACTTTGTTAGAGCAATGTTTGGCATAGTTAAATAAACATTAAGTGTTCCGCATATTGTTTTAGTTATGATTATAGTTTTTTGAATTGTGTTAATTATAGGATTGATTTTAAACATAAACGTTTATTAATAAAAAAAAGTTTATCTGTATTTTTGTTCAATTGTTGTGATTGTAATTGCGTTTAATGTCATATGTTAACAAACTGTATACAACGAGGTGTTACACCACATCCATCATGTAATTACAATAGTTGTTTGATATGTTTTCTGTAACAGCCCGTTGTACATCGGTATTATTAACATTAATTATGATATTAAGCGCAGTTACAATCACAGTAATTGAGTTAATTAAATTACGGGTCCCACATGTTTTTTGTCTCTACAACATGAGAATTCAATTCTCATGTTGAATGAGAAATATAAAATCCTTTATATATTATGAAAATTTTTAAATAAATATAATTTTTCCCCTTCGTAAATTAAAGGGAACCAAAAGCAAAATACAAATCATCTACTTAATATGTCAATGTCATCATGTCGATGCCTGTAAACATTATGGATTGTGAATAAATTTTTAGTGCACAATATATATTTTCATTCATCTCGGGACACACAAAAAATATCATATATTCTTTTTCAGATAATGTGATATTTTTTAGGAAAAAGAATTTCTCCAGTCACCGGAGATAAAGTTATCTCCAGTGAGCTCAAAACGACATCGTTTTGGGTTATAAAATTAAAAAATTATAATGATAAAGACTAATATAACCTTGTAATATATTAAAATTACAAAATTACTTTGATTTTCGTCCCAAAATGACTTATCTCCAGAGAAATCCTTTACACTATTTTTTATCTATATATCACAAAATGAATGGACAAATATTCTAAATTAAGTACACCTTTTATAGTTTATATATATATATATATATATATATATATATATATATATATATATATATATATATATATATATATATATATATAACTCTATAAAATAATAAACATATACTATAACATATAGAATATATATAGAATATAGAATATATATAAAATAGATATATAGAATTCAATATATTTTTAATATCTTTTATTAAAATAATAGAAAGAATTAAACAAAAATGAATAAAAATAAATAGATCATATTTGAATCACTAAAGATTTATTCTAAAGATATTTAATATTATCTCAATTATGTACTATGCATAAAAATTCGAATTAATTTATAGTTAGAGATGTCGTTTTCTGAACCTAAAGCCCCGTATCACGATCATTATATTTTTGTTTGATTTTTTATTGATAATAATATTTGATTTATTATTTTTATATTAAAATATTTGAAAC